>JAPDSC010121392.1:0-35657 GCA_026290005.1 Latrodectus geometricus | reverse complement strand
TCCAAAAATTTATTTAATTTTTAAATATTAAAAATTTTGGAGTTTAAATAATAATTGGATGATTTTCTTTTTCAGTAATTGAGCACTATTGCATTCAGAGACAGAGAATAAAGTTTGTGTGGTGTTATCATATTTTCCTTAAAAAAGTGTGCTTTCCTAGTTTTTCTATGATTGAGTCTTTTTGTAATGAAAAATATCTTCTTTTTTCATCACAAAAAATAATTTTGCAATGAAAAAAAACAAAAGTTAAAGAGATCCTCTTGAAATTATGGAGTTTAAATTTGTTTCTTTTTATTTTAAACTAGTTCTCTAAATGATCTTATTGAATTAAAATTTATTTTAGATTTTATATGTATTAAAGATTTTGTATATTCCAAAATTTATATATTTTCGCTAATATTATTCTCGTGTAATATCTAGGTACATGAAGGACTAGGGAAAAATGATCGTCTTAGATTTATAGTTAAGTGTAGCACAAATACAGGGTTTAGTGTACTTATTTCTGTTTCTTAATCATGGATATCTTTATTATCCTAAATATTTATGTAATAATTAGGATCAGTCTAGTATAATAATCAAGGTATTTAATTGCTCTTTTTACTTATTTTTATTCTTAGTTATGTAAACTAATAATTATGGTTTTTATAAAATCGAGTATATTTCCTACTACAAGTCAAGATTAACTTTAAGTGTAAATGAAATTAACAAATGAATATTGGTTCTATGAAATTAATGTTAAAATAGGAAAGCGAACAAAATATTAAAAATAACTCACCATGAAGTAGCAACATACTCTAAGCAAAAAAGAGTACACACAAATAGGTACAAAATACGCATCTTAAATCATATTTAGATAATGAAATTCATAACTATATTTACGCAATGTTGCAAGAAACGAAATGGACAACCATGCATAGAAAATACATTTATTTCACTTGATGGCATGAGTGTATGACAACTTCTAGTGTATAAAAATTAATTTAGTAATGAACCAAGCATAATCATAAATATTTTTTCATTTTTTAAAATACTAAAATCTGTATAAGTAGAAAATCATTTAATTTTCTATCTTTTTCAACAGAATTCTTGCAACAAAATTCCTTTCTCGTATATCTGTTTTTTTTTTTATAGTTTATTTAATTCAGTACTAATTTGTTACCCATTGTTAACCCTTCTTTGCATAATGGTGGAAATTTCCATCATAACTTATAATGCCCAAAAATTATATAAAAGAACAAGTTCACTTTAATTTGATCGTGTTTGGATACCTTTTTAATGTCCATTGCATAAAAAGAAACAGCTGTCAAAAATAAACAAGTGTCATTATCAGTGCTTAAAGTTGTCTCATTCCGCTGTTTGTTGTAGTTGCAATTAACGTATGATTTCGTTTATAATGTTGTTTTATTATATTATAGTTTCTATTGCTAAAAAAATTGAAAATGAGTGGAAGAAAGGTTTGTAACACGTGTTTCTGTTATTTTCCTCTTTTATTTCTATTTAGTACTAAGCTAATGATCTAACTTTGGATGATAATGGAAATTTTTAGCATATTGTCTTTTGCTAAATTTATACTATAAATATATACTAAGATTTTTTTAACCATTTTTCCTTTAATTTTGAACATGAATTATATCACCTTGATTTATTTCACCAATAAAGAAAAAATCATGCAAAGAAGAATTAAGTTGCTTATCATAGCGAGTGTATTGTAGTGATGTTTTCGCATTATGGCTGTAAGTGCGAAAGCGAATAATGTTTACTCCTAACATCGTACAATAAAGGATGAAAATGGTCACTTTTATGTATGTTTGACTTAATTGTATTTGATATTTTATTGCTTTAAACCAATGTTATTGAAAAAATATTTTATTTACACTACTGCCAATTTTATATTTAATATAGGTGTCAAAAAATAATGTTAAAACTTTTTTAAAGAAGCCATATGAGAGAAATTACCGTATAAGATTGCTCAGATTTGTAACAGGATTATCGTACTTTTACTTTCATTGATATGATTTCATTTTCATCAAATTGCATACTATCTAGTCAATGCAAGGAATATATACAGCCATGAAACTCATTTTCGCACTTTATACAGCAATATATATATATATATATATGTATATATATGTATATATATGTGTATGTATATATATGTGTATATATATATATGTGTATATATATATGTATATGTATATGTATATATATATGTATATGTATATATGTATATGTATATATATATGTATATGTATATATATATGTATGTATGTATATATGTATATGTATATATATGTATATATATATATGTATATATATGTATATGTATGTATATGTATATATATATATGTATATATATGATAATATTAATACATGAAAAAAAATTATTGCATTGAATGATAGTTTTGTTAATTTTTAACTGTTGAACTTTAATAAAAAGTTAATTTGTATTCATTACCATAGTTTTTAAAAATGAAGAGATAATTTTTTGGAAATATTTTTTTTATATTAAAACAAATAATAATGCAATTTCATAAGTGTATCTTGAAAAGACATCATCTAATAATTTCTGCATTTTCTTACTGAAAACACTTCGATGATTCTATATAAATATAACAATGGGATACAGTTTCACAAATAAACATTTTTTTTTACCGTTTTAAGTTTCAATAGGTTGAAAAGTTTGATTAAAATTTTTGAACATTTCACAGTACTTTCGATTGTGTTGATTTTAATGATGTGAAGAGAATTAAAAAAAAGGTGGGGGGGGGGATTGTAATCAAATCTTGGTACAAGAACTCTCGCTGTTAAATTGAAAAGAGCTAGAATATCCTTCTAATGGAGTACGTCACTAATTGGTCAAAGGTTGCTCCTCTTACTGTAGTATGTATTTTAACAGCTTTCTTGCTATCAAGTTGCAAATTCTCTCAAATTGCGCCATTCAATGCCAGGGTTTTGCTCACCTAGCTAAACTAATATTCATTATTTTACATTTTCTGCAGTTGCATCGATTTTTTTGGGCTTCATTTTCTTTACAGACAAGCATTTTGTGTAATAATCCTGTGCTTTTGTGAATGTAATGTTTGCGTCTCAAGTTACGACGGCGTAATTATCTTTTCGTCATCATCAGCAGGTATTTTATAATTAGAGCAAAAATGAGGCACAAAAATTGCTTCCTTGCCAAGTGAATAATTGAGTAAATGATATAAAAAAAATGTTTTTGGCTGCTGTTGATGAAACTAATTATTAAAAGAGAACCAGTATCAAATTTTAATATCAATGTATGAGATTCGTAAAAATGGGAGGGGGAAATTGGTGCATGTCTTTTTCTTATCATAATTATATATTTTTCCTTTTTATCAGCATGATTTTAAAATTCATATTAATGAAGCTCCGCAAATTGGACCATATAGCTTCTTATATTTTATTTAACTAAAATTTAATAGGGATACGCCAGAAATAAATCGGTAATTAAGAATAATTAATGAAAAATATAAGAAATAGTTAATTAAAATGTTGATAGAACTGCACGTGCCGAACTAAAAATGAAGGACACATAAGAAGTGAAAGACGACTCAAGAAAGATTATCTAGATGTGTTAGCGGAAAAGAAAAATAATAAACTTGGCTAATGATATCTTCAATATTTAGTAATGACGCAAAATTCTGCGTAATAAGCATTTTAAGATTATATTTAATTATTGCACGAAGGACTATTTAGGGGAAAAATACCTGTGTTTATTCGTTGGATGATGCGAAAAATTAGTGCCATCGCTAATTTTGCAAAGCATTTTCAGTAACTTTTGTGGAGAACTTTGATTGTTTAGCTCAATTTTAAAGTTAGTAATTTTTTTTTTGTCTAATGTTAGGCAGGCTGGCAATATAGGGTGCACTGCTCCATTTTTTTCCAACGGAACCATAATTTGGTGTGGAATTCGACTTCCTCAGTACACACATGCTATTGGTACCCATTTATAAAGTAGGCAACTCTTCATACAAGGAAAGAACAAAGACAGGAGAGAGAGAAAGAGTAAATGCATCCATGCTCTAGCCGGGATTCGAACCCAGGACCTCTTCATCCACTGTCAGCTATGCTGAGCACTAGACATGGTGGACGGTTAAAGTTAGTAAATTTCAAAAGTAAATACAGAATGCAATGCTTCATTACATTTTGAATCTAGTGACCGAAATATCTCTTATGTTTTGTCTTTTAAATTTTGTAGTCAAACAAAAGAGCAAGTTACTTTTTTTGTTATATGCTTATTTTCTAAAAACTGTTTTATATATTGTTTAAATTTTTATTTCTTGTAAACGAAAGAGCATGTTACTTTTTCTCTATATACTTTCTTTCCCTGCAAAGTTCTTCAGTTTTTTTTAATACTTTTTTTTAAATAAAAAATATTACTTTTTCAGTTATAGGCTTAAAGTATCTTTTTTTGAAAATTTATTTAAGTTTTCATATACATTGTTGAAAAAAAAATTTTTTTTTGGTTATTTTCTAAACGAAAGAACATGTTACTTCTCTGTTATCGTTACGTGCATTTTGTTCAAAATTTTATATATGTACATTGTTTTTTTTTTTATTTATTTATTTTTTATTTATTTTTTTTACATAGAGCATGGCTAATTCATACATGATTAAAGTATCTTTCTCTCCAAATTTGTTCGGATTTTTAATCATTGTTTAATTATTTTTGTGATTTTTGTGATCGAATTTTTTTCTAGTATCTGACTCTGAGCTTTCTAATTCCTCGTTTTCCTATGTGAGATGCTATAATGTGGTCACGTAGAATACTGCATAGCTACTAGTAAAACGTAAAGCCTAAATTCAGAATAAAGATTTAAAAAGAAATCAATATATTTCATTAAAAGGCTCTAAGCACACACAATTCACCGAGAAGAATCAATCAACCTAAAAATAGTTTTTCACGCTCTTCATGTAATAATGTAATCGATATAACAAAAGTTATTCAATTTTATTATATTTGGTTAATGAAGACAGTTTTACATTCTAATGTTAGAATCATGCTGAGCAAAAATAATGCTCATTTTGATTTGTTGCAGCGCAAACTTCATGTAAACTTTCCGAATATATTAGTCTTTACAGCAATGATTATTAGTTATGATTATTATGCAATGATTATTACATGATGCAATGATTATTATTATTACAATCTTTACAGCAATATTACAACTCTTGGACCTACTTGACGTATTTTTTGCTGGCAGGTAACAATTATAGCCAAATTCTCAGCTGAATTTCTTGGTGTTGAT
Source organism: Latrodectus geometricus (assembly GCA_026290005.1). NCBI lineage: Eukaryota > Metazoa > Arthropoda > Arachnida > Araneae > Theridiidae > Latrodectus > Latrodectus geometricus. Next base: position 30,387 of record JAPDSC010121392.1, on the reverse strand, counting down.
GCTTTGGGTAGAATATTAATTAATTAATAATAATAGTATATATATATATATATATATATATACTATATATATATATATATATATAATAGTGCCTTTAATCAGTTTAATAGTTACACCTCTGGCTTGGATTTTGTAGAAGTTCGAAATCCTCTTTAAACCATTCCAGTATAATCAATGCTATGTTAGCAGATAACTTCCTAAATCTGACATGTCCCAATGTATGATAGATAGGAAGACGTTAGTTCAAGTGCGAAACCCCTGACTTAATGGAATTACTCTGAGGAAACAGTCTCGTGTTCGATTCAAGCTCTTTGGTGGGGTGTAGGTGTGTAGAGGAATGTGTCAGTTCATGTGTGACCTCGTTTTCCGGCTGTGGCTCAAACTTACGCTATGATAGGCAAGTATTCCATATCTATTAACCTTGAGGTACAGTCTTAAGGTCGTCCGAATTGCTATGTATGTATGTTCAATTCCTACGACTGTTAGAAATGGGCCTTACTAAGTTTATCGTGTTTTAGTAGAAGGAAAGAGCGTTCTTTGGAGTTCCCAGCTCCTATAAAACAACGGGAAATGAATATTACCCTATTATTCTAGGTATGCATGTTGTATTATTCTAGTATTTATCTAGGCATGCATGACTGTTGGGAAGTGTGCTAGGCAGTTTTCTTGGTTTCTTCCCTTGTGACCGGGGAATACGGCCCACTGGTGTTTCCTTGATGTGACATAGATGTGTAGAATAGGGTGTCAATTAAGGTGTGACCTCGTCTTCTGACTGTAGTTCAAAATTACGCTATGATAGGAAAGTATTCCAAATCTATTAACCTTGAAGTACAGTCTTAAATTAAAAATTAACCTTGTACTCGTCTGAATTGCTACGCATGTTTATTCAATTCCTGTAAGTGTTAGAAAAGGGCATTTCAAAGTTTACCATGTTCTAGTGGTAGGGCAGCGTTCTTCGGAATGTAAGTTCCCTTCCACTGTTAAACAACGAAAGATGAATATTGCACATCTGCTTTAGTCATGCACGTCTGTTGGAGTGCTTGATGGGGAGTTTTCGTGGTTTCTTCCCTTGTGACATGAGAATATGGACCACTAAGAATGAAAAGACTTCAGCCGTTTGGCTGTCCGATATGCAATGTCAAATAATGGGAGATAAGTTCTGCGTTTTATTCTTCAGCCCGCACCTCTGCCAGAGTGAGTGCTTGAGATTTTACCAGACTTTCTCCTTTGCGATACGTGAATGCAACTCACTGTCTATGATAGTAAAATACAATGACTTCTAAAAGCCCTAAAAACCTTAATCTGTTAGGCTGTTTTCCAACGGACAACCTGAATCAGACTACTATACGGAGAGTCTGCAAGGTAAAAGAGATGTCCATTTTACCTATTAAATAGTTCACCATGGTTCAAAACTGCAAGAAATTCGATGTTAGTAATTCCACTTACCAGTTAGTGCAGGACTGGTTCCTGCACATCATCATGAATATGAGATACGATGTAGAAGTTTAGTGAGAAAAATACTCTTCAAATTCAATTTATTACTAGACTATGGTTTAAAATTATAAAGTTTCGTTATTGAATATACATCTTCAGATAACACCAGTAGTTATGTACAATTATTCATGTGTGTTGTAAATGTTAACTCACGGGTCTCATTGTTTGTCGCGGTGACAAATGGAACATACGCTATCAGCCACCAAAGAATATTTGAATTAAATGTAAAAATAATTACATGAAAAGTTGATTTTAGGTCATACGAGCTCGATGAAAATTATAATCATCATAATCACATCTGAAAAAGAAAAAAACAAGGGCATTCAGTGAAGTGGGGTACCTTACCGAAGAGAAGCCGTTAATCACTGTCGAAGATGACATGCAACACTCCACTCCGGAATCAATAATTTTTTTGAGTACTCTTTTAATGACCTTATCACATACGACCTTCAAGACCATAGCTGTATTGCGGGGACGCCCCTTTGGAAATGGAACTTTCATTCGGTCTCTCTCCCAACTTTTTTTTCCCCTCCTTCTTTACCGGCTTTTGCAGGAGGTGGTTATTATAAAGCGAGGAATTCAAAGTCGTCAAATCACCATCAATGCGATACATCAGTCCACAGAATTTATTACTTATCCCAGCAAATCCATATTTAATTCCCGCGCTATGGGGAAAAGTTCTCCTTGAGGAGGGGAAAGTTATTGATAAGTTCCTCGCGTGGGAGGATTTAGGCTGAGAAATTTCAGCTGCTTGCTATGCATAAATTTGATAATTGCCTGAACAACTGCCTTTGGAGAGTTTATTGATAGCGCTGTTTCTGATGGAGGAAATGCTTCTTTAAAATGCAACCTTTTTAAACAGAACTTTAAACTTTTAATTATGAAAATGATTTTAAAGTGAGATGTGAAAAAAAAGTTATATATTATTTCAGATTTAAGTAATTAAGTATCGAATTGGTGTATGTTTCTGCAATGGTTCACTTATTCAATAGCATTTTAAAATAACAATTATGCGGGTATGCATTGCATAAAATATTTACTTAGTAACCCTTTACCTATCCACGTAATTTTAATCTTTCGATATTCTTTAAATTGTTTAATTTTGCTCTTATAACTTTTTTCAGCTTTTTAAAGAGATAAAATTTGACGCGCGTCCTAGATATTAAAATAATTTTTAATTAAATTCATATTAATATTCATTATAATTAATAATATATTCACATTAATATTCATATCTCTATACCATATTTCAAACATAATTTTTAACATTTTGAAAATTTTATTGCTATTAAAAATGTTTTTTATTCCTATTTTTAAATAAAAATAGTTTTATTTTTTATTACATTTGTTCATTTTTAATTGAATCAATTTTAAAAATTTTCAAAAGGAATGTTCATGAGAATTCATGTGTTTTTTATTGTAAGATGATAATTATTTGTGTGGGACTGGTGTAAATATTATCCAATATTCTCCCGTACTAATAGAGCTACCAAGAGAAAATAAGAAATATTGTTATGGATAAATTTAATATAAACTGCAATAATATGAGAACTTTGATAATACATCACCTTTGTTGGATTTATAAAATGCACCTTTTTTAATTAAATGTCTTTGGAATTGGTGTAATTATCATCCAATAATCTAAGGTGATAATGTGACTACTGAGAAATGTGTTTTTGGGTAAGTTTAATATAAATTGGAGAGAAGTTCTAAATTATATGTTTTAATATCAGTTTCAAGTAAATCAATTTCGTTGTTGTTACTTACGACACTTGTGGAAGCCTAACCCGCTCGTCTGGGATTGGGCGAATGAAGTCATAAAGAGCGTCTTCAGTTTTTGAACAGAGCACCCCTTCTCGAGGGTGAAAGTACAACTTTGGCTCAGAGATGGCGGTACCCCATTTGGATTTTCCAATTTAGAGATAGGAAGTCAGAGAAGGCCCACGGCCTCGCTTCAAACACCCCCAGAAGTATTAGTTTGGAAAGGAAACATGGAGGAAATTGTGACCACGACATTTTTTATGTTTCCAATCGCAATTAGTGAACACAACGGATCTTCGGATAAGCCCAGATTCGAACTCACTACCTCTCAGTAACGAGAAAGAGGCACTAAGTAACCAGGTTTCCGATGCCCTATTAATTTAATAAATGACTAAAATACATAATTATTTTTCTTAATTCTCACAGTTTACATTTTAAGTAGTATTGAGAAAAGATATTCATGGTAAAAAAAAGTGTTTCAAACTAATCGTAACAGAATGTTTTATCAAAATTAATAACAGAAAATAAGATGTCATGTATTTAGCGAATATCAAAAATTACTAACTTCAAAAATGAATTATTAAGGAATGTAATAATTAAGAATGTTATTTGGAATTATTAATTGAAATATATTCTAACCTTTAATTTACAGTTATTGTTATTATAATATTTAGGTTAAACATGTATAGTATAATGATTATTTTGAAATTTAGACAAGAATGTACCTTTGGCAACAAAATTCCAAAAGATCACTTATTATTTCCTTTTAAAATAATACAATCGAAATTGTTAGTGAGCTTGACATATGAAGTTAAATGCGGGAGAAGGCAGCGAGATCAAGTTTTACAGCAAAATAATTATGGTTTTAGGTTAAAATTACTGGTTTTTCGAGTATAAGAGATTTTTATGATCACGGTGGCATCATACAGTAGCTTCCTTCCATATTCTTACACTTTTTTCATCTATATTCATCATGAGTATATTTACCTTTTTTTTAAGCAATTTTTCTTTCATGGTTTTAATTTTAGGTTTTAGCGCTTTCCTGAAACTTACAAGTTAATGGATGGTAAACATTATTTATACTCAGATTTATTATTATTATTTTTTTAAGATCTTCTTTTGTGAGGCAATGTTTGTCATTTTTAAAAAGGAATATGTCGTAATTATTTCCATTATTTGTTTAATGTTGTTCCTGAGAATTCAAAGATGCCGCTAAATTATTACCAAAAAAAAAAAAGTGAGTTTGTTGAAAGGCCATTGACATTTCTTCCGACGTATTCAATGAAGATTCAAAATTATTCTGGCTCAAGAAAATAAGGTGACCTAAATTGGTTTTTTTTTTATAATCAAGAATGAATAATAATTTAAGCAAATTATTATTAAAAATGAAAGGCTAATTTCATTTTTAATTATAAATCATGCTTTTCTCAAGAGGTCAGCAACCTATCCATTTATACTACTGGTGACTGAAATTGCAGCGCTGGGAGGAATGATCTTAATGTCAAACTTACATAAAAGGAAAAAAAAAAGTTGGTACATGCAAATGATTAGTATTTTAGTATCCTGGAGACACAAAGGTCTAAAGCATTGCATAAAATAAAAGTTGTGGAAAGGATTTCTCATTCGGAAATCAGCTTGTGAGGTACGATTTTTTTCTTTGAATATCATGTCTCGAAGAAGAAGTGGAAATGCCTATCAGAAAGTGTCAGAACTTGGTAGAAGCAGTATCTTTGCCTATTGAGAGTGTGGTTTATCGTTCCCTAATATTGCAACTCACACTGATATCGTTAGAATTCGGCAGATGCAGCCGAATTAGAGTGTGGGTTATCGCTCCATAAAATTACCATTCGTATTGAAAGTATAAGAATTTGGTTGAGGCAAGATCTTTGCCTATTGTGAGTGAGGATAATCGTTTCGTAATATTGCCTCTGACACTGATTAAAATCCAACCAGTGACATGTGAATATGAAATCAATGGTTTGTTAAATGTTATATTAAAGGTTCCCTTGACTAAATTCCAAGAAGACTGACCTTGTGAAACGTACAACAATATCACGCATCAATGATCAAGAAATGTGTGTATTTGCAGCATGTCAATATCCACTCCTAAAGTGCGAAGATGTTTGGAGATGTATGGACCATTACTTTAGCTTTGTTTCATGGTGCTACAATTTTTGAATAACCAGCAATGTATATAGAGGACAGCATTGAGATATGTAATTATATAATAAGTTACAATATATTACCTTAACCCTTCTTTGCATGATTTTTTCTTTATTGGTGAAATAAATCAAGTTGATATAATTCATGTTCAAAATTAAAGGAAAAATGGTTAAAAAAAAATCTTAGTATAAATTTAGCAAAAAACAATATGCTAAAAATTTCCATCATCATCCAAAGTTAGATCATTAGCTTAGTACTAAATAGAAATAAAAGAGGAAAATAACAGAAACACGTGTTACAAACCTTTCTTCCACTCATTTTCAATTTTTTAGCAATAGAAACTCTAATATAATAAAACAAAATTATAAACGAAATCATACGTTTATTGCAACTACAACAAACAGTGGAATGAGACAACTTTAAGCTCGTTTCCCTGATAATGACACTTGTTTATTTTTGACAGCTATGTTTCTTTTTATGCAATGGACATTAAAAAGGTATCCAAACACGATCAACTTAAAGTGAACTTGTTCTTTTATATAATTTTTTGGCATTATACGTTATGATGGAAATTTCCACCATTATGCAAAGAAGGGTTAAATTCCAACGTGGATATTAAAGATCAATAAAGCAATAGAAAATCATAACAGACTTAAAATGATATAAAGTATATGTAAATGAAAACACAAATAATCAATGAATTTGTTTATATGTCTTCAACATTTATGACCATGAGATTTCCTTCTTTTTTATGACAATTTTAAAAAAATTGTGAGCTGCACAGAACAATAAGCCATTATCCGCCGACGTTGCAGCTCTGTATAATATCCTTTAGTGTTTAGTATAACTCCTAGGAAAATGTTTTATTTTAATCAGGCTGGTAAAAGTAACCATTTATCTTACTGGCAAAATAATCAAAATTAAAATTGTGCGATCATTATATGCTAACATGAATGAGATGTTTGGGATATGGATTGCAGCCACCACTCCAATCCACAATTTTCCAACTACTCAACTCTATAATTGTGCCGATTTTTTCCAAACTCTGCGATTAGAGATATATGGAATCATAGCACTTCTCTATTTACGGCAAATTCAGAGTTCAAAGACCGTTACAGAGCAGTAAAGCTTGATGATATTCAATACATAAATTACCTTACTATAGCAAGAACCAAAACTCCTTTGATTCAATAGGATCCTTCTTGGAAGATGTTTCTCTAATCACTTAAATTTGCTATAGTTCTGTAACTACAATTGGAGCTACAAAAAAAAGGAACCATGAGATGTCTGAGCATTTCTTTAGCTATCCCGTCCTCAAAGGTACGAAGCTCAGAAATTAAGTATCCCTATCACAAGAGTTACTAAAGATTCACTAGTTCATATTAGGATCCCGTAAAAATGTCTGTCTTCCAATTATGATTCCCGATATATTGTTTATTATTTTGCTTCTGTTCTCTCATAACGTCTTCTGCTTATGAGACGATTCGAATTCGGCTTAGAGGCTAAAGACACTAATTAGAGGACCTATTTTAGATAAATTATTTAAATATTCAGTCATGAGCATTATATATTTTCATTTTTGACTTTACAAATATTTTAACTGTATTTCAATTCTATCAAGATTTAAAATTTTACTGTTGCTCTTATAAAATAAATTAAAATCTATTCAGTTCACAATATTTAACATAAGTGAGGTGCTTATAATATTATAGTTATGTACAATTCATTTTGAACAAAAGATAAGCTCCTAGTGACGAAGAGTGATAGAAAAGTTTTATCTCACTTTTATAAAACAACGGGAAAAAGATGCTGTATTTTTGGCTTGAGAGGTTATTTTAGAGTGGGTGCTCGAGAATTTTCCATGCGTGAATATGATCAATGATTCATTCAGATAGAAAATACTTCTGCGTATTTAAATGCTCACCATAATTGTATTCTGCTGAACAAAGGTAATTACTTGGTATTATATTGTCCAATTATGCCGCCCAATGGCTGAGTAGTTAGTGTTCTTGGCTCCTAGGCTGTTGTTCCGAGTTTGAATTCCGATTTGGGCATGGACGTTTCCTTTCTCTCTCTCTGTGTATCTTTGTCCTTTCTTTTTCTGACATGATGGATGAATGTGGCCTGTTTAATAAACGGGTTTGTGGTGGTATGACGTGGACAATGCTACTTGTCCCTCCGTGACTTGGTTCACAGGTGCCCACTGGATAACTCTAAATGAGCAGCAGTTTCCGACGCTTATTGTATGTGACGGGTCCAAACACCCGGTACCCAGACATTAGAAGAAAAATATTTGTCCAATTATAATAACTATTAAAGAAGTATATATAATTATCTATTATATATACTTCTTTAGTAATAATTATTATTATATGTAATAATAATTATCTTAAATATAAAGATAATTATTATTAAAAGTGAAACTAAAACTATCTCATAGAAAAATATTAATTCAAATAATTTGTTGGAATTTTGCTGGAAATATTTCTAACAAAATATTTCAAAAGATCTTAAGAAAATGTAAACACAATAAAATATAGACAAAACAAATTTAACTTTCAACTATGTTAGTTTTTCCACATTTGAATAAAAATGAATACTTCAAATGAAATGAAAATTACGAATAGTTTAAAAAATATCTCTTTTACATTCGCTTGTTATGAACAAATAAAAATATATATTGGTAACAAAATCTCTTTATCAGCCAGAAACATCTCAAATTACTCGTTAACTGTTTAAAAATTTGAATTCTTCATGATTTAACTTCAAGTAAGTTAATTGGGCAGATTCAATTGCTTGCGAAGAAAAGTTAAACAAATCATGTATATTTTTATAGAAAATATTAAATTTGATAAATTACTTCTCCCAGATATTTTCATGTTTAAAATTATAATAAAAATTTCCGTATTAAATTTTCTTAAATTTTGGCATTATGTTTGAAATATATTGTTTTTTAAATTTTATTATAGGTTTAAGGTAATGAACTAAAACATTTTTGTCTTTACCAGGTAATAAGTTATAAAAGTGATTTTTATGATCTAAATTGTATTTTTAGAATTATATTTCCTCATTTTAAATTTTCCAGCAAATACCATATTCGTACGATAAATATGAAGTTGTTTTAAAAAAATAGTAAATTTGAGGTAAGTTTTTTCTGAATAATTATTCCAATATATTTGGATTAAGTTACAACTCACTTAAAAGATTTTGCGATTAAATTCTGATTATTTAAGTATTGATTTTAAAAAATTATTCATGTATTTCAATGCATGTATTTATATGCATAATGTATACACGAATGGAAAAAAATAGACTTTCTATACTATCTTGGCGAAAATTGTTGATTTTTTCCCCCAAGCGTGTTTTTGTGCGTGTTTGAAAAAAATAAGATGGCGCTGAAAATGCTATAGCATGAATCATAAGTAAAATAATTATAAAAATTTTATAAATGCCTTAAAACTTTTTTAAAGGTAAAAACAAATATAAAATCACAAAGTAGCTTGATTTCACACATTTTTCTACCAATTTCATCAACACCGATTTCACAACCAATCGCAATCACGATAGGGTTACCAAAGCAAAAACGAGATCCAAAATATTTAAGTTGCCAGAAATGAACTAACATCGGAAACAATATGGTGCCAAAGTGGAGAGAAACTGGGGGGGGGGAAGCACCCTCAAGTATAGGCTACTCATGTGTGTGTATGCCCAGTTGTGCAAAATTGTAAAAATATGTTTAAAATAATAAATTTCTTTTCTTATGTGATTATTTTTTAGGGAGAAAAAAGCACTTTCTATAAATGTGGTTTTTATTCGAAATACATTTTTCAATAAACATTCTGTATAATTAGTACCGGATTCGAGTTTTTTATCTTATCGTATGAGCAGATAGTTCTATACAAGTTTTCTGTAAAAAGAGCAATTATTCAGAGTGCATTATTTCAGCAAATACTCCGTATCTTTAGCATTGGATTCAAGTTTGTATCTTTTCTTTATAAGCAGATAAAATTTTAAAAAACTTCTGTATATAAGGCGCAAATATTCAGAATGTATTTCTCAAATAAACACTCCATATAGTTAGCAATAGATTCTCTCTTTACTTTATACTAGATCTTTACTAGATCTTCTCTTTGCTTTATAAGCAAATAGTTCTATAAAAGTGGCTTATTTTGAGAGCATATTTTACAAACGCATCGTATAAACAATGTTGAATTCAAGCTTTTCACCTTACTTTATATGCAAATACAAATTAGTTTAGAAGTTCAAATATAAATTATTTCTTAGGATAGGATTTTTGAAATTATTTTCTTTCTTATATTCAGGGTTGGGTTTGCGGGGGTTGATTAGAGCGTCCTTCTCTTTATAGAAAGGTAGCGATTTCGAATCCCGACTTACCTGAACTTAAGATCCATTGGCTAGGGCATGTTAAACAGGTCATTGATGCAATGTCTTCCAAGTGAAATGATATCCCTGGCGGAGGTAGGTCAAGTATTAGGGTGTATTCTATTCAGTACCTGCTTCGAAATTACAACGAACCCCACCAAATAGCTTCCATCTAACTGGTAGAGCCGAACTCTAGGGTGGGTACTAGAAAGTATGCCGGTACATTCACATACACGCGTACATACACTTTATTCAGGATATACAAACTAAGCACATAATATTTAAAAGATTTCACTCATGAACTTAACCTACAGGCTGATAATTACTTAGCTCATGGATTCATTCATTATTATTCAGCTATTAATCATTATCAATTAATCAATTAGTTGTTGAACTGAATACCAACGCGTTAATTATTCAGCTGCTCTCAAAAATTTGAAATTATTCAAATGTGGGCATATTTATAGTCATAGAAGTTTATAGATACTTCCTCTTTGGTACTATCTTAATCTTCAGAGGTATATACCTTAGTTCGTACCAGATAATTTTACCACAATTACGTTATACACATTTGAAATTAAATGCAGGATTACGAATACGAAATAAGAGTCACTTTCTCAGTAATCCCTTTGTAACTGTTATTTTTTTAACAATAACAGTTATTATTGAGTATAAACAATAAAGCCAGAATCAGTGTTCAAAAATAACTACGTAAATTCTATAATTTATATTCAAGAAAGAAAAATTGATAATATCATTTGTTTGTTTTGTTATTTTCTAATAATATGCGAGTGTTTTTCTCTTTAATGAAATTTTGATAACAAAGAAATTTTTTTTTAATTGAATTTCGAGAGCTATAGAAGCCGAGCTGCAGTTCTATCAAAAGGGGAGGAGTAGGTAAAAATAAAATAAAAAAAAAATACGCTCTCTCATCAGTCAATAGCGGTCTAATTTCTACCCATTCATCAGAGCTTCCGCTCAGGGCGGGGTCCTATATTTCATTCCTTGTAGATGTATGATCAATGCGTGTATGGCAACACAGATAGAGACGTGGGCACGCATCCTGCCTCATGCCACGAATGGATGGTTTATGCTCCTGCGCATACATTTCGAATGTTTCAGAACACAGCGCGAAAAGTGGAAGGAAATAAATAACATAAAACCTGTATTTATAGACTACACATTCCTTACAAGCAATGTTTGCCATCATTACTTATAGTAGAAATTTTTATTGGTTTAGAGCAATCACGTGGTTTGATTTATAGGTGGAATTAAGAGATAACTTGATGTTTGTTGTGTTAACTCAAAATGTTGATGCCCTAGTTAACAAAAGCATATAAATAAATCAATAAAAGCGTTATAATGAACTGTTTAATTGTATAAATTTTTAACTTAAAACTGTATGTGAAAATCTAATTAGCCTTCAAATGGAAAAAAAATATATTGTTGAGCGTCCAACAATATAAACCACATGAAATTCTATTTTTTATATCATTCTGGGAAAACAATTATGATTACAGATTAAAGGAATTTTTTTTATTGGTGATAAATTAAAATGCAAATATATTTGGTTAAGTAGCTCATAGAATCATTGAAAATTAGTGTACATAATGAATTAAAGTCAAATATGGAGTTCTGCGCTATATTTAACTATAACTCTTGATGTTTCGGACAATTAGAATCATAGAAAGCTTAGGATATATTATGAATTAAGGCCAAATATGAGGTTCTTTGGCATATTTAACGATAATTCTTGCTGTTGTAGGTAATAAAGATGTTCCAAAACAAGCAAGTATATTTAAAACAAACTTATCAAGAATATAATTGATTATCTGTAAAGCTCTTTATCTTTACAGATCAATCAATTATATTGATTGATTGTTTATGAGAAAAGAATAAAAGGATAGTATGCTATCAATGCACAACATTAACATATCGCTAACAGATAATATATTTAAGAATAGATATTGAGCTATTTTGATATACAATAACTTTCAGACTTTTAGGCAAACTACAATATTATAATACGAGATTTATTAACAATGCACACGTATTTTTCAGCCAAAAATAAGGAAGTAAAAAAAATGTCATAATATTGGGTATTTCTAGAGTTAAATATGACTATAATCACTCAAATTATAAGTTAAATATATGCACAACTACCTGATTCGAATCCTCAACAGTATCCATTTGTAATTGTTCACTGCAAGCGCGGAAACTGAGATTGTTCATAAAAATTATTGAAATATTAGTTCATAGTACACCAGTTACAATACATATCGTCACTAGGGGTTATTATTATATCACCAGGGATTACATATCATCACGAGGGGTTACTAATGTTAAGAATAGCTGAATGAACCTGCCTCCGATATGCAATAATTTTTCGAAATTTGAATCCTATGTTTCGTAAAAACATAGGATGTGTATATCTGACCCAAAAGGCAAAAAGTAATGGTTATTGCTTTTCCATGAGTATATGAGATTCAGTGTAGAATTCGGTTTGTCAAAAAATTTGGAGCGGCGATAAAATTAAATTTCTAGTAACCTTGGTATTTTCAGCTTTTTAACTAATGCAGTTTTAGAGTTCCCATTTTGATATTTACATTTTGGTGACCTTTTTGCAGTCAAAATAACCGCAAAAAATTATAGGCTAAATGTAAGTAAACTTTAACGGACCATATTTAATCGCAGCTGAAATCGAATACATTAATTACCTGAATCCACTCTTAAGCAATATTATATTTGTTACACCATATACAACATTTACAAATGCAGCAAAGGCTATATGTTTGAATTCTTACTTTATTTTCAGATTAGCATAAAGGAAATGTCATAAGGCATTGAGTTCCTTAAAGAGCCTTTTGTCTATTCTGGATTGATGTAGGATAAATTCCTTTTTTCTTTGTAGGTTGTTTATTAACAAATAAACTGAATGCTACTTCCGGTTATTGTCGAAACAATAACTAATCACATTGGAATTGCTTCTATTTACATCAATGTGCATCTGATCTCATTTGAGTTATTATTTTTTGGAATTGCATCTAGTTTTTTTATAGAGCAACTAGGACTGCTCATCAAAAGAAATAACTTTGGGGAAAATTATCCAAGAAGATATTTGTTTTATAGGCATCAATAAGTGGAAAAAAATTGTGAATGGCAATTAAAGATTAAAAAGAAAATTGGTTCTCTTTTTCGGAAGCTTTCGAAGATTAATTTCTTCAATGGTACTCAATAAAATGTTTAGATTATTACTCAGCATTTTACGCGTGTAAATCTCAATAGGTAATATACGAGGCAATTGACCAATCTATACACTTTGTAACGGTAAAAATATTCATCCAAGGTTAGCATGATTCATGAATAAATCAAACTAATGAAAGATTATAGACGAACATGCTGAATCTAACACGTAATCATTCCAACGAATAATATGCATAATTAGTTTTTCCATGTTAGTTGCCTTGATTATCTAGCTTAAAGCATATATTTAAAAACTGCTTTTTTTCAAATGCATTTTTAAAAGCTTACTGTATGTTAATATAAAAAGTAATCATGTATCAAATTATTATTTTTTCACATATAAATTATATTTGAAAATATAATTTGATCTATATAATTATTTTTCAAATATAATTTTTATCTATTCGCTTTGTTGATTAAGATATCATTTTTATTATTACCCATACACTCTCATAGTGTTACAATGGTTTCTCAATGAAAATATGCTTTTTATGATACTTATAGTTTTTATGGATCTGTTAGTTCGCAATTTCGTCAACAGATGGCGATGTTACTTACTTTTCCATGAAACTTGAATCGATGAAGTGTGTATTATTTAATAAATATCTAATCTTAACTTATAGATGTCAAAGAGGAAATTTCCTTCTTTAATTTCTTCCTTTGCGGGGCAAAATTTAGTAGTTCCAACAAATCAGTGACAACAAGAAAGGCAAACATTACTACTCATACATTTATCGATTTGCATGCTAATTAATTAGTGTTCTCAATTTAGTCTATTGAAACATAACTTGTGACAGCTTATACAAAGTTTTAATGTAAGATAATGTGTAAAATATAGAATACTAATACTTACAAAATCTTTGAGTTTTAAGCTTTTTATTTTTGTCAAAAATAAGCTGCCATATTGCTTAAAATCTGAAGAAAAATCTGTAAATACTAATTAAATTGAAATAGTTTCATAAAAATTTTAAATTTTGATGTAAAATGAGTATTTTATTGCTACCTTGCAATCATCTTAAACTGTATTTTTCATAAAGAAGTACATTATTAAAATAATACGAGATGAAGTACATAATTAAAATACGCACCATTCTAATAAACTCGACAAGATGTACTGTCATATATTTCCTTGAGAATAGTCTCTTTTCTTCATTAAAGATATCTCAAATCTGAGTAATAACTATTACAAGGAATGCTGGGAAGACTTTTTCCCAGAAAATTATCTTAGGTTCATTTCTAATAAGTGGGCTTTGGAGCTGTCATTGGGCGGTGACATGCAGTGACGAATGAGTCATAAAGGGCACCGCCCAAAATGAAGAAGAGGTCCATTTACGCTTTTAAGTGATTCAGTGAGCTGATGCAATCAGCAGTAAGAGACTGCCTAATGTGCATTTTTCTTCAATACTTTGTCATTTACGGAAAATGGGGTTAATAAAAATTATTACCATTTCATCAGAAGGTTTGTTGCCAAAAAAATTTAAGTCCTCTGTTTCATTTAAAATAATTGATAAAAAATATTTTAAAATTTAAAAAAATGAGATTTTAAAATACAAATTTAGTATTAATCACACTAGAAAAATTTTTTTGAATACTTGCATTTCTTAATGTCTCTTTCAGTGGGAAATTGCATTGAATTTTAATGCAAACAAAGTATTCTAAAGTTTCCAAGATTTCAGATATTTTCTGTTTATGATTTGGGGATTCAGTCACTCACTAGGTTAGGTTAGGTAATGGTGAACATTTTTGGAGCTTTATGCTTGTCACTCACATTGGAGAGAATAAAAGCAGATGATTTTTTATACAAATGAACACACATGCCATAGGAACGCGTTATAGGGTAGGCAATCATTCGCACTTCATTCATACAGGGACAGGACAAAGTCAGGAAAGAGAAAGTACATCCATGCCCGAACCGGAATTCGAGCCCAGACCTCTCAATTCGCAGTCAGGCATGCTGGCCACTAGACAGAGTAGGCGGCAGTCACTCACTACTTGGAAGTGTCATTGCAATAGTTTATTGGTTTGCATCAGTCCTGTGCCTAGCCCTGAGTTAGGATCTAGTAGCTAGATGGTAGCAGCCGGATGGGAGTCTTCGCAATTTAGAAGCAGGAAAAAAAGCAGAAGACTCTCGAAATCTTGACCTCCTACCTTAAGAAGTATCATTGCACTTGGAAGACATTGCGATCACGACATACTTAATGTGCCCCAGCCGCCTTTAGTGAACACGACGAACTTTGGTTAAGTTGGGATTCGAACTCACCTTTGGAACGTCCTAAAAAACCATTCACTTACGCTCAATAGCCTATTGTGTCGCATTAATACAATATTAATAGAAAACCACACGAAATAGGAAAGAATATGAATAAATACATGTTTATAAAAATTGAAATTTCTGTTATGCCTTTTCCGATAATTTGGTATATATTTAGTTGATATTCATAGCTTGATCTTTTTTCTCACTTCATTTAAATTTATTACACTTTTACATCAACATGGGAAAGAAAATTATTGAGGAAAGATGTTTGTACTCTTTAGATAAAAAAAATTATTCTTTTATATGCACATAGCATGCAGTTAATTTAAGAAATTTCTGGCAGACTTTTTTTTTCTGTTTTAAATATACACTTAACTTGATATATGGCAAAAATAATTCCAGTAAAATGCATAATTCTTACTCTCAAAGATAATTACATTAGTTTGAGGAAAAAATAATCCATTATTTTTTCTTCGATGTCTGTAATGTTCGGTATCTCGTTCAGTATCGATCATAGAATTTTCGATTTATGTTCGTTGGAAAGATCCTATTTCACTCTAAAAAAATATTTTGCTGTTTTTTATTTGGTACATTCAGTTATAAGGTATTGACTGTTAAAAATATAAGAAAAAAGAGAAAATGCAGTTTTCTTTGATAAAGGCGAAAATACAAGATTGGCAGTTGAAAATGGGGATAATGTTTATGGTCCTTATACTGTAACAGGCAATTGTGTGGGTTCCATCGATTCCATATTCAGGTATATTTGATGTAAAAGATGCGCCTTGCAGATGTAGGCTCATCCTCAAAAATATCGATAAAATCACGATAATGTCCGAAGTTCTCCAGCAAGTTAGCTGTCTAGAAACTAAAAATCAACAACAAAATAAATTAAAATCATTTTCACAAAGCTAATGAAAAACATACAACAACAACATGAAACGAACTAGAACATCCGCACCTTATCGCTGAAGCATAGTTTCATGACGAGATGATTTTCTGGAATTGACTCACTCGGTATTTGGATCACATCAGTGAAAGGAATAATAAGGAAATTTCGTTCACGTATCCTAATCAAAAGACCTTATCCTCAGAAAGGCCATTGATATAGGAGAAAACGTATCTGTTAATTTATTAAGATGTTTGGGGAAACAAGAGACACCAATTTGCTAAAAGACAAATTTATTTACTCATTCCTTAAAAGTATATCCAGAGCTCTGGCCATTGATTTACTTGACATTTAATTAACTCTATGTTGGGCATATTGCCTGGCTGAGTGGTTAGCGTTCCTGACTCCTATGCTGTTTGTCCCGGGCTCGAATCCCGGTTCATGCATGGGGGTCTTTTTCTCTGTGTTTTATTGTTCTTTCTCTTGAGATGATGTATGTATGTGGCCCGCCCTATAAACGGGTTTGTGGTGGTGTAACGTGTGCAATGTTATTCATACCTCCGTCACTTGGTTCATTTTATTCTGCTGAACAAAGGTAATTACTTGGCATTATATTTGTCCAATTAGGGCGGCCAATGACTGAGTAGTTAGTGTTCCTGACTCCTGGGCTGTTCCGGGTTCGAATCCCAGTTTGAGCATGGACGTTTCGTTTCTGTCTCTCGCTATGCATCTTTGTCCTTTCTTCTTTTGACGTGATGGATGAATGTGGTCCGCCCTATAAACTGGTTTGTGGTGGTGTGACGTGGGTAACGTTACTCGCCTCCGTGACTTGGTTCACAGGTGCCCACCGAGTAACGCGAAATGAGTAGCAGTTTCCGGCCTTGTTGTGGCAAAGGGTCAGTCACCCAGTGCCCACCATTAGAAAAAAAATTGTGGGCGTTTTGAGTAGTTTATCCATTTTTAATCCTGAATCCCAATCTCGCCAACAAGGATGCCAAGACATTCCTTGTGCTAAAATTAAATACTATTTAAAATTTCTGAATGATATTGGTACCTTCTTCATATAGTTTATAATAGTACATGGGATGCTGTATTCTGATATTGAAAATGATCATTTATTCTCAAAAGATAGGAAGATTGATATTTGGTCCCATCGAAGACTGTTAAGCGAAAAAGCTGTATTCGTTTTTAAATTGTTAATAAGATCTAATGTTTCTCTGCTGGTGTGTTGATATTTAAAGAGATGGCAGTTATACACAGTTCAAATTTCGAATTTCTAGTGTACTTCTTCGATAACGAAACTGTAAATTCTGGTTAGTTGCTTAGCCAGTATAAAACAAAAATTTTATGTTTAGCTATCCCAGAAAAATAATTGTTCGTTATTTGCAGCATTTTGATAATGTAATCTGGAAATGCCTGTGACTATACAAGCTGAAATTGATATCATTTTCAGTGCTACGCCGAAACTACCATGAACGAGATCCTGGGGTGGTACGGATTCGAGAAAGTGGATAGCAGGGACACCCAAGGTCTGAACCTCACCCACTTCGCCTCGAACAACTCATCTGCGGCAGGCAATAACAGTTCCAACGGCATTTCTCCACCCTCGTCTGCAATCGAAGGAAGTGATGCATCTGAGGACATGTCTTCCTACCAGGGTGGACTCGACGAGCCACCGAGACTTAGATCGGACAGCACCAGTCCCGGTCCTGATGGTAAGTCAGTTGCAAATATATGTTGTTGATATAATGTGTATTATATGTTTGGAAAAGAATTGATAGTTTGATAGGGAACAGCTTGATATGGAAAGATAATTAGACAAAAGACAGCAAGTTTTAAATAAGTGTACTGTAATCCTAGACTGAATCAATAAGTTAACCAATCAAATTTTTTCAAAGACATAAGTAAGGACAATTAGGTTGGGGGTACTGCGAACTCAGGAATAGCGGATTATATTGTGCAATAAAAGAACTTTGGTTTTTATTTCCCTTTTTTTAAAAATATAAGAAAGTACTTAAAGAAAAAATTTCAAGAATAAAATTGTGTTAACGTAGCCCTGTTTTTATTCATATTTTAAAATGTATTATTTTTTTGTTGCTTGCATACTGTTTTTAATGGATTTTAAGGGCTGCGGAGGCCTGGTTGGTCGGGCGTCGTTCTTGTTACCGAAAGGTGGTGAGTTCGAATCCCGGCTTAGCCGAAGGTCCGTCGTGTTTACTAATGGCGACTGGGGCACATAAAATATGTCAGATTTCAATGTCCTCCATGTTCCCATTCTTTGGCGCAGCTTGTCCTATTTTGGACCTTGCGCCACAAAACCCAACCAACCGACCATGTTCCCATTCTAAATTAATACCTCTGTGGGTAGTTGGAGCCAGGCTATGGGTCTTCTCTGGTTTCAATCTCTAAATTGGACGATTATGATGGTGCTGTCATCGATGAGCCAAAAGTCGTACTTCCACCTTTCTATAAGGGTGTTCTATTCAAAAACGGAAGACGCTTTCTCTTTGACTTCATTCACCTAGTGTCATCAGAAACAATGGATTCTAGTTTTGTTCCGTAAATGCAGTTAAAATATTTCTTATTATCATGTAATTCTCGATTAAGCTTTAATAATAAATAAAATAAATAATAAACAAAAAATAAAATAAATGGGAGAAACTTATAAATAAAATAAGTTTCTCCCATTTATTTTATTTATTTTTTTATTTAACAAAGTTTCTTAAATTGCTTTGTTCCATAAAAATTTTATCTCAGCAGAACTTCCCCTCCCCTGATTCTGAAATTACTCTTAACTTTGAAAAATTTTAGGATTGCAATAAATCGTTTTCTCCTATTTGAATAAAACTAATTTTAACATGAAAATTAGTTTGTATTTTAATTAGGTAACTATTCGTGTATTCGTATTATAAAATATGGTAGTATAATATATTATTGTTATGGATTTACAATTTCGTTTATCAATCATAGGATTTGCGATAATTACTGTGAATTTAATTGATTTTGAAAAAAAAAATGTCGTATGCTGTACATGTTAGGATAGTCATGGATAGTAATACATGGATAGTAATATGTTAGGATAGTAATACATGGATATGATGAAAATTTGTAGCATTTGGGAATTGTGTATTGAAGCTCGATCAAAATTGGCTAATATTACCCCCTAATTTGATCGAAAATAAGTGCTCTTCTAATAATTCTATTCTTTCTTCATCGGATATATTTCAAGAATGAATTCTGCTGCTAGGTGAATGAAGTCAGAAAGAGCGTCTTATGTTTTTAAATAAACCAACCCCTCATGAGGGTGGAAATTCGACTTTGGCTCAGAGATGGCAGCACCATCTGGGTCTTTCTATTTAGAGATAGGAAGCTAGAGAAGAAGCCTGTCTCCAAAACTTTTTCAAAACACTCCCAGAGGTATTATTTTCGAATGGGAACATGGAAGACATTGTGACCACGGCATATTTTACGTACACCAGTCGCCATTAGGGAAAACGACGGATCTTCGGATAAGCCGGGATTCGAACTCACTACTTTTCAGTAACGAAGGTTACAAAGGGAAAAGCTGTGCCAAAAAATAAATTTTAAAGAAAACTTTGTATAAAATCCAAGCTCAACGTTAAAATGTTAAAATACGAAAATAATTGTATATAATTCAATTAAAATCTAAATAAGTAAAATTTATAAAAGGAAAACAAATAAAAACTAAAAAATTCAGTTTATATAATTAAAATAAAATTGAATTAAAATTAATAAAACCAATTGCCTTTAAAAAGGCAAATGGTTTTATTTATTTTATTTAAATTTTATTTTATTATATTATTTAAGTAAATTATAATAAACCTTTAAAAAGATCTAACCAACCAGGCTACAACGGCCCTCTAAATAAAAGTATTAAGGTATATACGTGTATGTTTGTACTTGCTATTTAATTAATTGAAGAATCTTTATAAAACTGGGTATATATTCTCCGATGGATGCCTTAAGCACTTTTTTGACAAAGCTACCACAGAGTGTTAAAAATATGGCAGCTAGTAATCACTTGACTACTCTTTTGTAAAAAAATTATCAACATTTTCTTCTTTACTCAGAGGTTGTATATAACGACGTTGTCTGATTATTATAAATTATATTTTTTAAATGATATCTCAGCTTTTATTCAATATGAATAAGATTCCATTTTACATTCTTCCATAGATAATACAATAATGAAACTCCTTTACAAATAAACCTATGCAGATATTTGGTTCAGCCTTTTTCTTGCGAAGAATATATGTGAACAATGTTTCTTTACGCAGTCCTTTCCGTGTATTCTTGAGCTGAACGACCTTCAAAAGTTTTATGTACGCTCACATCGTTCTGATGATTTGTTTGTGACTGTTGAAAACGCATGACCTTTCTATTGAAATTTGTGTTCCTTGTACTGATTGCAAGAATCTCTATTTTAAAAATTCGTACCTGTCTGCTTAAAATTTAAATTGTTGCTTAAATTTTTCACACAAGTGAATATATGTGTATGTATAAATGAATAAATATATATGTCGACTATGGTTGAGTGGTTAGTGTAACCTGACTCTTAGGCTGTTGATTTCGGGTTCGAATCCCGGTTTGGGCATAGACGTTTCCTTTTTCTCTCTGTTTCTTTGTTCTTTATTCTAAGATGATGGTTGAATGTGGCTACCCCCCGTATTAACGGGTTTGTGGTGGTGTGACGCGGGTAATGCTATTCCCCTCCGTGGTTTGGTTCACAGGTACCCACTGGATAACGCTAAATGAGTAGCAGTTTCCGGCCTTATTATGGTGAAGGGTTAGTCACCCAGCGCGTTGGAAAAAAAATCTTTCTTTACTAGTTATTGCAAAAAGGATATTTATTATCAAGTTTTTGGTCATTCGGAAATTTTGTTCTTTATTCTTCTGTGTGTCAACCTTGATTAACAATAGCTAATCATAGATTATCAAAACAATATTACACTCTATTTGTTCGGCCTCCGTTTTGGTCCATCCTTTTACAAAACTCATACATGCATTTAAGAACATTGTATAAGCCCTATAATTTATTTGTGTGTGTGAAAAAAAAAGATGCATATTCGCATTCCTTAAATCATTTGTCGAGATATTTTAGTAAAGAAAGCAAGCGGAGAAAGTAAAAGGAAGAAGAATCTCACGCAAAAACGTGTATTAAAACAAAAATCTCGGTCGAATAGTTCAGGGGGGCGTGCCCACAATTGCGTTTTGAAGTTTCCGCAGAGAAAATGCCTCCTCTTACGGTACATTAAAGTTCAATTTTTACTCTACCATTCGTTTCGCTTTCCTGTAATTAACTTAATTAGTAGGGGGGGTGGCAAGTGAGTTAAGGGGGAAAGGAGTGTTTGCGTGAGAGGAGGGAGGAGGGGTTGGCGGTTTTTATTTTGGCCAGCTATATCCTTCCAGACGTTTCTTTCGCCAAATTTTTTTTTCTCAGCATTTTTTGATTTTCTCTTCTATTCTTTCAAATTTTTCTTTGTTTCTTCTTTTATGGTTAGCTTTCTTCAGGTTTTATATTTCGTAAGCAGAAGGTGAGTCTTTTTCGTTGAAAAGCTTTTAATAATCGGGAATAAAAAGCGTATGGTTTCGCATTAATAATTAAACTTGATTATAATTTGGAATGCCCGGAAAAACTAGGCGAATTTGCCTAAAAAAAAACCCGCATTTGAAAATATTTTTATTAATTAATATGAAGAGAGATAAAGATTACTTTTACCATACTTGATTTCAATTAATTTATTTTTTAGGCTATTTATATATATATATAATTCGTTCCTTTTTATAAATATGAAGAAAATTCCCATTTTGATAATGAATGTATCATATATCAACATATGTAAATTTTTGAATTTCAATCAAGCTAATTATATAATAGCATACGCGATTCTCAACGCAACTTCAGAAATTGTAATATCTTCGCTAAATAAAAAAATAAAAAAATTAAAAATTAAAAAAAAAGCATTCGCATATTTTATATATTATCAATAGTTTTATATTTCCAGTTAAGATTTAAAAATTAACCTATTGTTCATAATCATTTTACAAGAATACCCAAGATAGTCTTTAAAATAATTTTCATTATAAATCAACGCTGAAATTACATACAGACAGACTTTTACAGATTCCTTCACAACTTTACATTTCTCATTTTAAAAAACATCTTTAAAATAATCATAAAGATATTTAAAAAATCTCAATTGTTAAAATTAAATAACAAACGAATATTAATAGATGTTTGTTTATAAAATACAACTTGCAGTAACATTTGACAACGAAAATCGCCGAAATTAGTATAAAAATGATTTGAAAATGATCAAAAGTTAATTGAGTAAAAGAAATTCGAAAAATTGGTTGTTATGAGATATTTTTTCTTCCTCTATAATTCGCTCTTGCAAGCGTCTTTTTTGTCTTGACATTCGTATCTAATACAAGGTAAACAAGAAAGTTCCTGCCGTTTTCCCGTTGCCATTGAATGAAGTGAGAATAAGTATAAAAATTAGTATAGGACATGGTTAAGACACCGACCAGTCGAGAGTAGAAATGTCAGTCGATATAAAAGCAAGTCAACCGCGCACATTCATCAATCGTAACTCGTACATAGAGAAGGGAAATGGGAGCTCGTTCGGTGTTAATTACGAATTCAAAATGGACTAATCAGCTGCTGCGTCAAATCACCGAAAGTATTTGGAGATAGTTCTGTGAATGAATGTACGGTAAGGCTTTGGTTTCATAAGTTCAAGTCGGGAGATTTTTCCCTTTACACCTATGCAAGATTATATTCTGAGTCTAGGGTATTAGTCGTCAAGTGATTTACTATGAGCTGCTATCAACAGATCAAACAGTCACTGCGAACTTGTACTTACTGTTAAATTTGAATATGTTGGTAAGTAAAAGACATTATGCAAAATAGTGGCGCAGAATACGTCATTTGCGATGAGCATAAAAATGGATATCTCAGAGCAAGGCTGCAATTGTCGCTGCATGTCTGAGATTAGAAATCTGGTATAGCGAAGCGGTAGCAATGGTCTCGCATCATTTGACCGAACAATTTTGATTGCGAGCTATTGTGGGACTAGAGGCAGGACAGAGTCAGATATAAGTGGCTAGATGGCTCAATGTTTGTCCGTCTGTGATTCATAGACTTGAGCAACAATTTCTAACCATGGATTCGAGATCCAGGATGTTCAGTTAAGGATAGCCACATGCTACAACGTGTGCCCATAACCGATCTTTGTCGTTATGTCACGAAGGAATGGAACCACAACTCCGGCGGAACTTAGATACTCCCTCGCTGCAATTTCCGAAGGGTTTGTTATCCAGATCAACTATACATCGATCGTGAATACTTATTTGAGAAAGAAACAATTGAGCGCATGCTGTGGCCAGCTGGATCACTGGATCTCAATCCAATCAAGCCAGTGGTGTTTTTTTTTTTTTTACCGGAACGCATATATAATAATATAGACAGGCGGCCGCTCTGTGCAGTCTCATGTCCCAAATTTAACGACGGGGAGGGGGAGCTTTCCCCAAATATTCGTCTGTCGCCAGGATCGGCCCTGTATATAGCATAAAAAGGAAAGGAAACGAAAATCATTACGAAACCCATTTTGTGTATATGTATTTATATATATATGTTTATTACAATAATAGAAACGTTTAATAAAAATTAGTTAACAAATTATAAAATACGCATAGTAGGTACTCAAACAATATTGCATAAATATTTTTAACAATACATGAAAACACTAACGGTTTTTATAAAATATTCCAAATAGGATTATGTTCAGGATCTTGATGTTGAATTTTCCTTGTTTTGTTGTCATCCGCTGAACGATGAGACCTTAACCAAGTTTTTACATAATCATCTGGTTTAAATAATTGTTGTAGTGGGCCATTCTTTTTTATAAATAAAAGATTTGCTAGATTTTCAATTAATATTCTATTTCTTTGTTCATTTAAAATAATATTCATATTACTGAATCCGCGCTCACACTCTGCCGAACTGCAAGGTACAATATATATGTATCGAATTAAGATTTCTACATCTTCAGGAATTACTTTGCCTCCAGTATCAATATAACCTCTAAACGCATTGACATATCGCATCGGTGATGTTAAATTAAATCTGGTGCATAATGACTGGATTTAATTTTCTCCATAGCCAATTTCAGCAATTCTTTTTAATTTTTTTTCAATACGTCAGCAATTCTTGTTATCAGAAATCATCTTTAGTTCCGGAACGCGTTCCTGTCCAAATAGGAAGTACCGGAACGACGTTCCGGAGCGTTCCGGCTCGACAACACCACTGAATCAAGCCTGTTTGGGACGCTCTAGGACGACTTTTAGACTTTTAATTTTCCCCTTAAGATACTAGCTAGGCTTTCAAATGTTTTAGAAGAGTTATGGCTCGCACTCCTACGCAATTAATAGACCCTATGATTGAGATCATCACACATCGCTACATGTAGTTGCTTCTCGGGGGGAAGAGATATCATACCCAATATCAAAGGTATTTTTCCTATACCAAACTCACCCCTTGCATTTGATCATTGTATACACATGTAATTTTTATAACACCATAATTACCTGGTGATTTCTTTTAAAGCTTTTTTGTACCTTCTTGTATAATGTGTATAAGATTCACTAAATTCCACGCATAACACATTGTGTTATCATTATTTTTATGATTTTTTTCTTAATTTATGAAAATTAGGGAAGGATATGACTTAATTACAGTATTACTGAAATTATACACATGATATTTTCATACCATTTGACATATTAAAAAAAATAATTGCAAATAATGAAAGATATTTTATTTTATTTGTCACTTCTATTTTGAAATTTATGAGATTTAGATAACGACCAAACATTGTGTCCGAGTTCACTGCATACATGATATTTGTGTGTTAATTAACTTCATTTCATAACACCAATAAGGACAAGCATTGTAATGATTCGAATATTTTTCCTTATTGATGTCTTTAAATTTCTATTCATAATTTTTTCCATTTTATCACTTGAATTGTTTTGTAATAACATGCACTTGAAAGAAATAGGTTTTAAATGAATAGAATATTAAATAAGAGTTGGTAACTGTCTTTAAAATATTAGGTTGGGGAAAAAGAAATCCATTATTTTTACGTGAACTCTATGTAACTTCTTTTGGATTCGCTTTGTAAAAAGGTTTAAAACAGTTTTCATTTAGATTTTGAGGTCTTGCGCGTTACGACTGTTGACATGCGGTTAACTTCGATCATTTTTGATATTTTATAGACATTTTTGACGATGCTGTATCCACATGCGAGGTGCATCACTAACATCAAAAATACCCGAACGGAATCGACGAAACAAAAATTGTACGTAACTGGTTGTTACAGTCTTATATAGGACGATAAACACCTTTCACAATTTTAGCCACCCGGCTATCTTTTTCGCCGTCACAAGAGAAAAACTAAAATGTACCGAATTTTCTGTTTGTTGTCTTCCATTTTTAAAACCTTGTACTCGTAACTGAATTAATCAAACAAAAAATCGCAAGAGAATATTTTAGTGTCAAATGTCACCTTTCCAAAGAGCATAAATCTGAAATTGTTTGATAGATACCTCACGAGAAAGCGATCACTACAGACGTATACCGAAAAAATAATGGATTACTTTTTCCCCAACCTAATATAATTTGTTTAAAGAATATAAAAAAAAATGTTACAATTTTAATAATTTCAGACTTAGATTATTTAAAAGTTATTATTATTTAAAGAGTGAAGAAAAGAATTTTTTTTCTCAGTGGAGAAAATTTTGCTCAATACTTGTTCTGAATTTGCAAAAAATCATTAACATTCTTATATTATTAATAAAAGTAAGTAAATAAAGTGTTGTTTTAATATAATTTTAATATTTTTAGTTTTTGTAAGTTTAGCATGTTATTTAATATAATAACGTATTTAGTATAAAATTATAGCAACATTTGCTTACCTTTTTATTAACCTTGACTTGATTGGCTTTAAAGTGTACACTTAATACCGATAAATTGAATAAAATATTTCTAACATATTAATTATATAATTTGTCCAAAATTTTTTAAATTTTTAAAAAATAAATACATCATTCATTTTAATGAATAAAATCATTTCGAATCAGATATAGCTGTGCGAGACTTACTCCAAAATGATTTATACATTGGGTTGGAAAAAAAGTTATCCATTATTTTTTCGGTAGACGTCTGTAGTGATCGATATCTCGTGAGGTATCTATCAAACAATTTCAGATTTAAGCTCGTTAGAAAGGTGACATTTGACACTAAAATATCCTCTTGCGGTTTTTTGTTTGATACATTCAGCTATGAGTACAAGGTTTTAAAAATGGAAGATAACAAACAAAAAATTCAATGCATTTTAGTTTTTCTTTTATAATGGCGAAAATGCTAGCCAGATGATTAAAATTGTGAAAGGTGTTTATCGTCCTATATAAGACTGTAACAACCAGTTACGTACAATTTTTGTTTCGTCGATTCCGTTCGGGTATTTTTGATGTTAGTGATGCACCTCGCATGGGTACAGCATCGTCGAGAATGTCTATAATATATCAAAAATGATCAAAATTGACCACATATCAGGAGCGCAAGACCTAAAACTCTATATGAAAGCTATTTTAAACTTTTTTACATAGTAAATCCGATAGAAGTTACATAAAGTTCACGTAAAAAAATGGAATTCTTTTTCCCCAAACTAATATTATAATAATTATGTTCCTAAAAAGTAATAAGTACTCCACATATAACCTTAAATTTATTCAATTTAAAAAAAAAGTATTAGAAAAAAATGTTTTATAACATTTGTAAACGATAATCGATATTCGAATAGGCATTAATTTTTAATATTCTAATTATTTGAGTGCATTTGGGTAAAATTAGATATATTTTAAAGTTGTAAAAAATATTACTCCTTTTTTCCTTCAAAATATATTTAATATTTTCTCCGTAGAAATTTTTTAACAACTTTGGGATTATACAAGAGACAATAATTAGCATTAAAATGAAATTCAAGAAAACATCAGAATGATATAAATGGGAATTTAAATAAAGAGAATGCAGAATATATATATATATATATATATATATATATATATATATATCATCATATTATAAGCAGTAAAAACTCGTCATACAGATTGGAAAAAAGAAATCCATAGTTTTTTCGGAGGATACTGTAATGTTTGATATCTTGTTCAGTATCAATCATATAATTTCAGATTTATGCTCATTGGAAAGATCACCTTTCGTACTAAAAAATAATTTTACTGTTTTTTATTTAATAAATTCGCTTATAAGGTACAGGCTGTTAAAAATAAAAATCAACAAAGAAAAAATTCAGTAATTTTATTTATTTGTTTTATTATTATTTTTATTTATTTATTTTTGATAAAGGCGAAAATAAAGTCAGGTATTGAAAATCGGTAAGGGTGCTTATGATCCGATACTGTAACAGCCAATTACGCGTAATTCTGGTTTTACCAACTCCATTCAGGTATATTAGATATATAAATATGCGGTAGGACTATGGTCAAAAATATTGGTGAAATCACAAATGTGTCCGAAGTTGTCCAGCATGTTTATTATCCAGAAGCTTAAGATCAGCTACAAAACAGTTTGAAATTATTTGCAGAAAGCTAATCAAAAACATGTAAATAAAACCTTGAAGTTCACTTAAAAATAATGGATTTCTTTTTCTCCATACGTAATATTAATCATATTCTTATTATTAATGAACAGGTAAAAACTAGAAACTACGAAAGTGAGTGATATCGTTTCATTCTTTTGTTGTTATAGAATCCATTTCTTTTACTTTACTTTGTTTTCAGCTGGAGCTGAGATAGTGTGAAAAAGTTCGCGATTCTGATATTTGCAGTTAGAGATATCATTTTGTATATTTAGGCCTATATATTCAAATTAAGAGATAAAATCAATCTTTGAGTTTTTTTGAAAAATTAAAGTAAACGATTATTTGAAAATAATCACCAGACCTGTTGAAAAGCTGAGAGCAATGTCATTTTCCGTAATCGATCACGTGTCTGTTCCATGACAAGACACGTGATCGTAAGCAAGACACAATTTTATCAATTGACATGCTTCCATCTTGGATTTTTACTTCGTGATAAGATTGAAATATATAACATATGAACTTGTTTAATATAAAATGTATTAAAATTAAAAGCTTAGCACACAATGAAATGTAATTTATTACATGCCTTAATATTTTTACCTGTTGTCAATAATAAGACATATAATGTGTGTGTGTGTGTGTTAGTTAGTTAGTTAGTTAGTGTTAGTTAGTTAGTTAGATAAGATAAGATAAGATAAGATAAGATAAGATAATTTAAATATAGCAAAAAGATAGAACATATAGCCAGTATACAAAGTTTAATTTACAAAATGAATTTTAAATCAGAGTCATTTAACTAATTATACAAATCGGAAAGAAAAAATTGAAAAACTCACAGTTTAAGTAAGTTTAAATGAATTATTATCATGATCAGCATCATCAGGGGGCGTTACCACATTACTTCGAAGTACGGCTTTTCTGAAATAACTGAAGACTAATGTCTAAATCCAGCCATTATACCCCAAAGTTATACTGAAAAAGT
Source organism: Latrodectus geometricus (assembly GCA_026290005.1). Taxonomy (NCBI): domain Eukaryota; kingdom Metazoa; phylum Arthropoda; class Arachnida; order Araneae; family Theridiidae; genus Latrodectus; species Latrodectus geometricus. The sequence continues at coordinate 1,537 of JAPDSC010121392.1, read as the reverse complement.
CTTAAATTTAAGAAATAACATACCCACAAGAAAAAGAATTAAGGATAATACCAAATTTATAGTTGCCAAAATAAGATACTAAATTCCAAAACACACGCACACGTGTATATAAGCATCATGCATTAGTGTGTATGTATTTAGTTTAATATTGTATGTTCTAGGACCAACGACAAAAAAGAAATTAAAATTAGTAAATTTATATCTATGAAACAGTTTCACAGATTTACAGTTGAATATAAGGAGTTTTGTAAAACATAACATTGAAAAATGATAAAAGTGAGAATATAGTTACCCTTCCGCCGAGTAGCATTGTTGGAATCGGTTATAATCGGGTACGAAATAGCATGATATGGTCGCCAAATTCTCATTTTCATATGGGATAAGTTTATGAATGGATATGTCCGAAGTAAATACACACAACTGCTTGTATAACTTGCTGCCAAATCTGGAGTTTGCGTATGATAATTTCTGGAGGATCATTACTCTTATCTTAGGGTTGTGTAGCAACTCAAAGCGCATTCGAACACTTTCTTCAATCAATGAATCTGATAACTGATGGTTGTCTTAGTTTCAGGCAGACACGCATTATGTTATACAATATGATATCTGGGTTTGTGGGATGAATTTTAGACTAAATTAACGTAGATTGTCGTATATTCTTCCTCAATAAAAGTATTAACTTCCTGATTAATAAGCCAGCTAATTATTATTTTTTTAAATATTTCTATGTGAGACGTATAAAATATATAAGCGCTAAATTAGCTTAGAAACGAGAAATATTTGTTTTTTTGTATTTGTTTAGGAATTTGTATAGCTTTTAAGTGTGCCTCCAATAGAAATGTAAGCGCAAATTCTCTTGAATTTAAATCTTCATACGTTTCTGAGCTTTGATAATATTTTGGAGTATTTACTTATTAATAAAAATGCATGTGAAGTTTTAGATATCAATTGTAATGAACAATTTAATATAATGATGGCTCATGTTAGCATAGTCATAAAAAGCAACTTTTATCATCTCTAATAAATTGCAGGTTCGATACCATGATCCCCTCTTGCTGGAAAAGTCTACATAGCTAGTGTTCTCTTATTTGAACATAGTTTAAGAGTTGCAAGGCGATTCACGTTTTCGGCTTTGAAAGGCGTAAAACAAATGCATAATTAACACATGATAAAAAATTTATGCTCACCTTGATTTAGTGATAAAATCGAGCTTTTTTTATGGACGATACCAACCCAATTACTAAGGAACAAGAGCGAGATTATTTCGTTTCTGCCTTCTGTACACACACCTGTCATGTTAAAATATTTTCTAGTTGTTCAACTTTGTGACTCGTAATTATTATCTACCATCGATTAAAGAGCTGCCCAGAAGATAAAAAAATGGTTATATATAAGCTCGATGGATTTACGGCAGTGTCTGATATTGAACCCACCATTTGTCAGTCAGTCATGACAGCTACCTTTTTCCAACCAGGCTAAAACGGTTCTACGTATATATATATATATATATATATATATATATATATATATATATATA
>JAPDSC010121387.1:21086-32355 GCA_026290005.1 Latrodectus geometricus | reverse complement strand
AAATAATATTTTAAAGCTTTGTTTACTTAGTGCTATGTATAGAAAATAATTAATTCAAGAAAAATTTTACTATTATTGAAACACTTTCTCAAAGAGAAGAATTATTTCCTTTGACAAATTCTAAATTTAAATGGTAATTACCGTTAAAATATTTATATGAAATTCATACATTAATTACCTTACTTTGTGCAGGGGGGGTTATTGTGCACATAAAATTATTAATTCGAGATTTTTAAGGAAAAACTACAAGGTTATTATAATAAGATTTTCAGGGTTATTTTAGCGCCTGCTGTGTAAGAAATATTAACTTATTTTTACTGTGTTCAGATAGGATAAGTTATCACGATTCGTTTCTAGCTGCTGATTAAAGCCACTAAATACAGCTGACCACCTCATCATTTTCCAGCTATTCCTTTTGCTTTTATTTTTTACTTATTATTGTAAATATCTTTGTTTGCTATCATGCTATATAACTAATAATCGGTTATTATATAAATCTCTGATATCGTATATATAAACAAATATATGAGGATAACATTTTATTTTGTTTTATATGCAAGCTTTGAATGAGTTGGTTTTCAATAAGTTTTTGCCCTTATAACAAGCTTTAATTTAATATCAAAAATTAAGTATTCTGACGACTATTAAAAGTATTAATGTAATTGCGTCATCTTTAATAGATTAATAATTTTCAAATCAGTTTATATTAACATATTGACAGTTGAAATATTCTATTAGAGTTCATAAATTAAATTTAATAAATAATTTTACTATAACAATTTAAAAATTTTATTTATATTATTAAAATTATCTTAGTATCTCTAGAACATTCCCTCAAGAAAACTTTTATTTACACAGAATGAGATAATGTTTCTAAATATAACAAACAATCAGAAGAAAATGTTTTATCGCCAACTTCCCAAACCGCAGCCTCAGCTTTTAGCAAAGAAGCCTTTCATTCACAACACGGAATCAGCTGTCGTCATTCAAAACATAATCCCGTTAAGGCCGATACTTATTAGCTTTTTTCTTAAGGATTTTTTTTCGATAACACCCAATGAAGTTTTGAACATTCATGACCTATGATTTCGATTATCGATTAATCGCTTTTGACACGATGTTGCGCCAGAGGTTGGTGCGACAGAGTGCTCTGAACGTTAGTTCGAGTAGTGAAGGCAGCACCATGCCTTCTCCTCAGTTCGGCCGCCGTAGACGTGGCAGTCAAGAGTCTACCATGTATAGGCAGCTGTCTACTGAGTCACTGGACAAACTTCTGAATGTATCTGAAAGGAACCTTGCTCCTAAGAAGAATGGTAGACGCCATTCCGTGGCTTGTGATGCTCTTTACGTCGATATACAAAAAACGTCTATCAAATCTGCCTTCAACTCGGCCGTCAGGCGTATGTCTAGCGCCTGCTCCTTGCTGAGTTCGGCACCATCGTCTACTTACAACTTGTCACCACAATCGGCAATACCACCGAAGAAGAAAGAGGAAGAAGTGATGTTTCCGCACGTTTTAGGGACTTTTCTGCAAAACCAGCGCCAAGTGTCACCGAATTTAGGCGCGAAGGACAAAGCAAGGAACCATTTTCAGGTGAATAGACGCTTCAGCACGGACTGTCCACCCCCTTCTTATTCGGAAGCCACCAATTTGTGGAAACAGCCTCCTTCCAGACATAAGTTGCTCGTCAGGCAACATGAGATTGGAACGACGAGAGAATCCTTGGTGGCAGTAGTTGATGATGACGTTTCCAAAATAGAAGAATAAAAACCGCCAGTGTGTTAATAGAAAAATTGTTCCAACATTTCTTGCCAAAGATATGCTGGACTAGAACAAAAATGGTGTTCTTCACGAATTCGTTTTATGTGCAGAATCACTGAAATGAAATGAAAGGCCGTTCATTCCAAACTAAACGCTTCTACTTTCTAGTCACTATAAGAATATTCTAAACTGTTCTATTGAATGAGGGAAAAACCTATTGTAAAATACATCTAAAATGTAAGAAATTTTTTGACAAGGTGATTCTTATAAAGGTAGTACTTCGAGTGATTTTAAATAGTAGTGCTTTGTAATCACATCATAATCAATACCTAATTATATCTAACTAATATTAATCGGATTGAAGTCAGTTAATAATACCTAACTAAATTTAATCCAATTAATATTATTTAATAGTGCGAAAAATGTAATCAGAAAAAAATAATTCATTTTAAATATATTAAGCAGATAGCAAATTTTATCTACTTTACAGATATAACGACTAAATTTATGGATTACGTTATTTTACTCTGTTATTAATAGGTGCATGCAGGAACTATTACAATAATCCAATAACGGAGCAATTGTAAGTCAATATTTGCTAACTTGCTCATATATTTCTAATTAAATAACAGATATTTAATAACTGTTATTCAACTAATATTAGTTATTTAATAGCTGTTATTTTATTTTAGAATACTTTAATAAAGAACTATTCTTTGTTCCGTTTAATTTGCTTTTGCTTTCATTTGGCCACGAAACCATTAGCCTCAATCTTATTTCTCAATATAAAAAAACAATAGAATTATAAGATTAAGCGCGTCCAAAATTCGTCAATCTTATTTTTTATCCGTTTACTATCCACACAGCTATAAAGAATAGAAAATTTCTTTTACTTAACTTTATAACGAAATTCATTTTACTTAAGTAAGTATACTTCCGAAAATAATGCAAATAAAATTAGTGAGATTATTCCAAACTAACTGCTGCAAATATAATCTGATTTATAAGTACTCCGGGATGATTTACATAAGTAGTAAAATCTGGAATATATGTTCTAACAAAATAATAGGCTTACAGAATATTAAAAATTAATCATTGGTGAAAAATAATCTTACAAAACATTATGAATTATTTTATTATAGACTAATTTTTAAACTCTATTTTTCAATTTGATTTTCAACACAATGTTTTGCTTTAATGTTAAACAAATTTCGAATTTTTTTAATAAATTTCGTGGAGTGATGCTAAAATGATGAAGAATATTTATTATGCGTAAAAATTTTAATCCAATGTTTTTAATTTGCTTTGGATTAAATCACGTTCTTTATGTGCTATTGTTAAACGTTAGATTCTTATGAAAAATTAACATCAATAAAATTGAATTCTCTTGATAAAAAAAAATGAATTCTGTTATCTAAATTTCACAAGAAATTTTGAAGGTTATTTTTGTATAAATTTAATATTTATTGTTTCATGAGCTGTATTTCACAAATTTTCTTTGAAATTAAATTTAACTAAAATTAATACAAATAATATTTCAAAATGAAATTTGTAAATAAGATTAAGAACATTCGAATACATAAATAATAAAATTATATTCCCTCAAAAGATATTCAGGAAAATAAAAGAAGAAAAAAAGGAAAAAAGTAGCATTTTATAATTCAATATTAAAAATTTACATTTTTCTATTACAATCTAAAATTAGAAACATTTCATAATTTCCTAAAATTAAAAAAAAAAACCTTTAAATGCTATTTTCTTAAAATTATAAAAATGTAAATAAAAAAATTCTTCAATACCTTTTTATAATAAAATATTTGATCTCTTATTGTCATACAGTATTTTTAAACTAAAATTTATTTCAAATACATAACTCAAGATAAAAATCATGAATTATTTTACTTTCAGATTTAATTAGTTTTAGTATATTTTAAAAAGCATTCTTATCGTGGTATTTCTTAAACATTTAAATATAAATTTATTTTCTTATTTATCAATTGCTATTTAATATTAAGTAGTTATTAGTCAATTCATATTTTACTACTTGTGATAGAATTAAAAAAATAAAATTTGAGTTTTTTAAATTCATTTACATTTTTTGGCAATACTATAATATTTATTCATTGCAAATATTGATGTATATACAAATATTTAAGGAATTTGGATTTAATTAATTATAATCCATATTTTTTAAATAAGGGTGCTGATATATCATTACTGAAAGATAAAATACTTTCAAAGTTTATTAATACTTATATATTGTTACAACATTACTTTGTTAAATATTTTAATTAACTAGTAATTGTACGACTCCAAAAATAACTGAAATACATTTCTAAAAATTAAATTAAAAAAATATAATTTACAGCATGTTTTCTTGAAAATGGTTTAATTAATTAAGTGTATGGCAGTTGACTTTTTAAAATGAAGTAAAAGGAATGAAATATACATATATTGGTAATTTTGAAATGGAAAATTTTATTTATAAAAATTAAAAAAATTCTTAAAAATCAAGTATTTTTATAAATTAATAAAGACAACTGTGAAACCACCTCTTTGTTAAATATTTTAAATTCCTTATTGAATATGTTTGTATAGATAATGTTTGCATTGTATAGACATGTATGCCGGGATAACTGATTCTTTAAATTTCTAAATAAATCATTTGTATTCTACAGCTCTTGTGAACTCGTGAAAAAATTTCGAGTTAGTTATCTGAATGATAAATGCGTGTGATAGATATTAATAATTAAACTTATAATGTAATAAATGATGTGGAGAAAAATAATTTGTTATTTGACATCAATTAAGAGAGTTATTTATGAATAAAATTTAGTTCTTGGTCAAAATGCGGGTGACTGTATTATTTTGAAAAATTATTTTTGTTGCTCTAATTAAATGTTTGTGGACTAACGTTTAGATCAAGATATTAACTTCAAAAGATAAAACCACTTAACTTGTACTTAATTATTTAAAATTTTTAAAAATATATTGTATTTGTAATGTGTTGAAAAAATAATTGAAATGTAATACTTAAATAAATCCTTTTATATAAAATATTTCTGCTTCGATATTTTAAGCTAGTAAACAGATAATTTGCTTAAATTTTAAAAGATAAAAGTACAAGTTCTAATTAAATGATTAAAATACTTTAATTTTCAAATTTGTTTTTAATTGTTTAAATAATAAATCTGTTGATTTAATTCAAAAAATAAAATTTTTTTAATTATACTTCTCTCATTTTTAAAAATGTTTAAAATAATTGTGTTTAAAATGTAAAGAAAACTCTGTTTATTAGTCTCAAAATATTTTCATGCATAAAATTTTGCAGTTCATTTATTTCTGATTAAACTATAAAAAAAATTCCCAAATAAAATATATAAAATAAAAATTAATAATATATTAACAAACTCTTTTATGATTGGAAAAAACAACAATGAATGTAAAACAGTATTTTGAATGGTTAATTCTTTTTTTAATTAAATGAAGTTTTAACAAACATTTCTTACGGATGAATTGAAAATTATTCTTAAAATTATTTTTTCAATAAAACATATAATTGTACTAAAATCAATGCTTTGTTATTTCAAAGTGACATGAAATAGAAACTTGTTTTTATTAAGTTAATAAATATAATTTTAAAAATCTTTGAAAATTCCAGAAAAATTATTTTAAAAAATAACCAAATTGCTAAAAGTATCATAAATTGAAATAAAAGAATTTTAGTAATTAAATATATATAATATCTTTATTTGAAAAATATAGTAAAATAAGTCTATGAAAATTTAAATTAAGCTTAACATAATATTTAATATGCAAAAAACATAAAAATCGTTAGTAGTTTTTATTAAACTTGAATTTTTGAAAATATTTAATGTACTTTTTACAGTAAAAATAAAATTTTACACATAAAAAGCACACAATAAATTATGCAATTTTTATTTACGTAAAACTTTTAACCTTAAAGTGGTTGTTTCTTTTGTTACATTTGAGATCATGTGTACGTCACTTTATTTTACTTCTAATTGGTCTGTGAGTGGAACAAATAATTGTTTTCTCCAATCATGTTGAATAGATAACTTTGTCCACTCATCGAAAACAAGTCTATTTATCAGTTGGATTAGCACTTCAGTAAGCAATTTGAATGAAAATTTTGTTGAATCTCTTAGTGGGATTGATTCTTTTATATATTCTTGGAGATTTCGTCTTTAGATACCGTTATTAAAAAATAAACTTTTATTAATTATTCAGTAAAGATAAATATATTTCATGTAGCTTGTATGGCACATTCTTTAAATATTAATATTTGATTGTTTATGCAAGCAATAAATAAATCATAGTACATGTTTGTATCTATTAAAAATAAATGTGCATAAATTTTTTGTACATCATATGCATTAATATTTCATAACAAAAAAGTTGGAATACTGACTTATGAAAATTTTGTTTTTATTTCTCAATATTTAAAAATCATTTTGTCACGTTATTAATGCATTTTTGTGAAAAAGTGTACACAATATCAAATTTAAATCTTGAATAATCTTCATGTACAGAGTATCTATTATTTTAAAAATTCTTCTGCAGAAACCAATCCAAGAATTTCCAATAGATTTTATTGTGCGTTACATTGATTGTTACGAGACAGAGTATTTTATATAACCATGGTTTCAAGAGATTTCCAATGAATTCCAGCAATGCGCATGTTGACATAAGTCGTTTAACTATAGCTTTGAAAACATTGCATCTTTTTTAGCTTGATAACTCGTTGAATTCAAAAAGATTATTAAGAATACTTTGTGTTTAAACATTGATTATTCCAAGTAAGCGGAAAACATCATATCGAATGCATATCTGTGGCTTGAGCTCTTTGAAAATCAAAATTAAAAATACTGTTGAAGTTCATTTTTTTAATAAACCGGTTCCAGATGTAAAGACCAAAGCATTGATTTGAGAAGCTATCTACCATTGACTGGAGCCATTAGCACCTTGACATAGAACTGAAGGAAAAACAAAATAAAAAAGACAATACAAAACATACACTTTGTGGTTAGTTTAAATCAGCAAGGATTATTTACATGTTTTTTTTATTATTTTATTATTTAAAAATAAAATTCCAATTAAATTTTAGACATAATTCCTTAAGGGAAAATGAAAAGTTATGGATGCATCCATGGATTGATGAAATTAGAGCAAGAAATTAATGCGTGAAAGTTAACTTTCCATCTACATTTTGAATATTTCTTATCATAAGGATTAATTTTTAAAATAAAAACATTTTTTAATTATTATAATCAAATTAATCATTTTGTTGAAATAATTTCAATATAAGTGCTAATAATTAATATTAAAAACAGAATGTTTGTCTTTTCTTTATAGTTTGTCATATTAAATAATACATATTGGGGGGGGGAATAATTTTTCTAATAATTAATTGTAATTGCTAACAATAATTAATGTTTATATAATCCAATTTATTGTTCCTATTGGCCTTTTATTTAATTAAAAAATATTTTCTATGATAAAATAGCAAACTAATTTTCTTGCTTTTTTAAAAGTAATAATGAGTGTCGAACGTATTGAAGAAATTTGACACATTTTGATACTCAATAATTCAAAAAAAAAATGATATATATCTATATTTATTAATTTTAGTTAGAATATATTCTAGTTGGTAATTAAAGTTTAGATAAAAAGAAAATGATTTAGATTGTTACGTCAACGGATTTTTACATTTGCCCCCTCTTCCGCGAAAAATAGGAAAATAGTCCGATTTCACATTAGGTACAAGTAAACATACCGGCTAATGTGCTTATAACTCTGACACATAAGTCACCAATGTTTGACATTTTCGTACTGAAAGAAATGCTATTTACAAATCCATAGAGAAAAAGTCCAGAGGTATTGTATCACATGATCTTGGCATCCATAAATTGATTCCATTATATCTTGTTTATTTTATGAATCATTAAACATCAATGTGTATCAGACTCTTTAATTCTTAGCATAATATACAATCATTAAATCTCAAAATGTATCAGATTTTTTAACTCCCTGTATAAAATTTCATATGAGGTAAGAAGAGTAAGGATACAGTATTCTTATTATTAACGAAATCTTTTCTCTAAAATTAAAAGTGACAGCATCAACATACTGTTTTGAAATAATTAATAAAAAACAATTATAAAACTTTTTTAAAGAAGCGGAATAAGAAATGTAATTTAATGGACTTTAAATTTAAAAAAATGCATCGTTCGAAATAGATGTCATCAGTTTAAAATTCTAAAATTATTACGTAAGATAACACATTGTATAATTATCAGAATGATGTAAAAAGAACGATGCATGCAGCAGTGAAACATATTAGAAAATTCTTAAAGAGGTATTTTTAAACTTTAATGAATAAAGTGTAAATTATGTAGAATTTTATGAAACTTCTAAATGGAATATTATAAAAATAATGCATAGAATGTTAAAAGAATAACATATAAAATATTATGAGAAAAAATTGTAAACATATTATATATACGGTTTGCATGATTATATCTTTCTTTGCATCTTGAGTTTCTGAAGAAAGGTTGCATTTGTGTAAATATTGTACTAAATTATATACGATTAGCATCGTGCCATGAAACTTAAAGCTACAAAATCTGAACTTATGTAATGAGGTATACCATATTAAATAAGAAAATCATAAAATATAAACATAACCTAGGAATAAGTTATAGCTGATAAAGACTGAAAATATTTATATGTTATAAAATATTGAAACTACATTTACGGCTGAAAAAAGTACTCTCACTATGTTATAAAAGACAATGGGTTTTAAATTGAACTAAATCTAACAAATTTCAAACTTACGGAACCAAAGATAATTTCATCACACTGCATGAACAGCATGTAAAATTTTCGAAATCCTGTAACTTGAAATCTTTAGCAAAACCTGATTCAAATTACGATCCAAGTAATTCAAATTTACAAAGTAATTATATTAATAATATTGTGCTGAACAATTTCTTTATCAGGAAATATTCTTTCAACCTTTGATTAACAATGTTATCTATTCTTATGCATTTCCTACTTATTTTGAATATCATAGCACAATCTTTTTATTCTTTAACAGTGTGTAAACTCAGTTGTACTAAAAATTTAACTTTGAAATAATAAGAATTACGAATTTAAATTACCACATATTTTCTTTATTTTTTTTCAAATATCATTTCATAAATAAAACTCAAGATATATATATATATTATTTAGCCATTATAGATTTTATAGATGCATAGTTACTATCTTTAGTAGATTACAAAAAAAAAAAAAAAATCTTCTATTTTGAGTAAATGAGTAAAGGAAATATTTTCGATATCACCTTGGATGGTACTATCATCACTCTAGATGTTCTAGAGGGTACCAATTAATTAAAAATAATTAATTTATAATTTTAACAAACTATTCGAATAATATTAAGTTGGGGGAAAAGAAATTTTTTATTTTTTCGATCGATGTATGCAGTGCTCGATATCTCGTTCAGTATTGATCATAGTTCTGGTTTATGATCGTTAGAAAGATCATATTTCGCACTAAAAATATTTTGCTATTTTTTGGGTCTATTTAGTTATAAGGTACAAGGTGTTAAAAATGGAATTCAACAAAGAGAAAATTCTGTTTATTCTCTGTTTTTATTTGATAAAGGTGAAAATAAAGGTCAGGCTGCTGAAAATCAGGAATGGTGTTTATGGTCACGATACTGTAACAGCCAATTACTTTTAATTTTAGTTTCATTGATTCCATGCGGGTATATTGGGTGTTAAAGATGCACCTTGCACTGTTTGGCCCATCGTCGAAAATATCAATAAAATCCCAAAAATGTCCGAAGTGGACCAACATGTTAGCAGTCCAGAAGCTAAAGATCAGTTGAAAACAGTTAGAAATCCTTTGCACAAAGCTAATTAAAAGCATGTAAATAAAGCCTTGATTTTCATATAAAAATAACGGATTTCTTTTCCCCCAAACTAATATATAATTCAATCAGTAAGAATTCGTATGGTTTTAACAATAGTTTATTACTCAACAAATATAACCTTAAAGAAAGTTTATGTTAAAAAGATTAAAATCTACAGTTTTATGAGTTTACCAATTTTACAATATGTCTAGGAGCTTTTTTACTTGAATAGCACATTATATATTCTTCTAATCTCAGGACTTGTGGTCATTTTTAAATATTTTCCTGAGCGACCAAATCTCATGTGCCCATAATCATCGTCTTGTCGCTTCACAACATCTTCCAGTTCAAAATCCGTGAAGCCAACGTCCTCTACCATTGTCCGGATGGCGTCTTGGTCTGTGTTGCCTCGTATGCTGCCCTCGTAGCCTTCTAAATGGACGTCTTTGTCTGCGCTTGGAGAAAACTTCCATGGAGCTTTAGTGGCGTAGCCTGACACTCCCAACAAGATTAGGAAAGTAGTAGTCATTACAAACTGCCTAAATAATAATCCCTTCATTGAAATTTTTTGAAAAAAATGAATACTTCCAGTTTCTGAAAAAATGAAAGAAAAGCAATTTTAATGGAAATAATTAATTTCAGTTCATAAAATTTTTATAAGTTGTTATAATAGATATTTTTATAACAAAATTAAGTGCTTATGTGTTGGTATAAAAAGGTTGGTATTGAATATTCATATTATTAGTTATTTAGAGTATTTTAAAATTTTTAACAGTTTTACGTAAGATAATAAAAATGCAATAAAATTATTTCATTGTAGGTTTGCAATAATCAGTATTAGAATAAAAAGTTTCACTATAATAATCAATTTTCACACTTACAATCATATTTTTAATATATTGATGCATAAAAAAAGAAAAAAATTTCAAGGAAATCAGATAAATATAATTTATTTTTCTATCTAAAGTTACGTCATTTTTATTTATCAAAATTTGGTAATAATGTTCCTGTAAATGAAATCGTTGAATTTTTATTCATAAAATTCAATTCAAAGTGTAACTATTTTCTACTTGTAACTAATGCAATATGAAACACATGAAAATTTCTTTAATCAAGAAAAGAAGATTAAATAATGAGATTGTAACTCCTTTCATCTGCGTTCTAATGATTTCCAGATTGGCAAAATATTGAAAAAAACGAAAATAAATTCGCTCTTGAATGCGAAGACAATGTTTTTTTTCAAAATTTTAAATAAATGGTAATTATTCTTATTTTTTTGAAAATATGAAGGAATTTAAAAAGAAAGACAAGATCCGATGCCATAAATATTATTATCCCAATACTTTTGCATAAATGATAATTTGAAAAGCAATGGAAAAAGACAAGCGTGATTACAAGCAGCAATCATTATAATTTAAATTAATTACAAGTGGTATAGTCGAAATGTCAAAAACAAATATGGGGGTTTCAGTTAGAGAAAGATGAAAATTCTGATATAAATTTCATGCCATTCCGTACTGTTATATATATATATATATATATATATATATATATATATATATATATAT
>JAPDSC010121387.1:0-17021 GCA_026290005.1 Latrodectus geometricus | reverse complement strand
TATATATATATATATATATATATATATATATATATATAAAATCAGTGATAATACAATTTAATTCGGAGATTCTCCTGTATAATAAGTAAAGTGTGATTTGGCTGATTTTCCTTATTACATCCATTGCGGTATTTGATTAGAACACTCTGTTAGTAGCGAAAAATTTGACACCACCTCTTATCAGGTTTCTTGATTTGTTTTGTTTGTCACTGAACGGTCATTTTTTGTACATGAGGGCTAATTAGACCATGGGCTATATTTTAAACTTTGAATCCGAACTTTTACAAGCGTTCAATATAAGGGTGGGATTCAAGCACACGAACAGTTAAACAGAAGAGAAGGATGATATCTATTCGGCTACCAGCTCGACTCGACTCTTTTTAGAAAACTAAATGCTTGTTTTTACTTCAATTGCTTCAATTCCCCATCACGTAAAGAGTACTATTCTTATCTCAAAGGAAGGTCCCGAATTCGATTCTGGAACTTTCCTTCGGTCCGTCAATTATTAAACAACGGAAGAAGTTTCTGTTTTCTCCATTTCGTTATGTTACATGTTGAAGGTAGGTAATTGAGGAAATTACACACAAATTACATTATTTACATATAATACACTACTGGCCATTAAAATTGCTACACCAGGAAGAAATGCAGATAACAAAATGATATTTATTGGACAAATATATTATACTAGAAATAACAAGTCATTAAATTTTCAAAAAATTTGGCTGGATAGATCTTGAGAAATCAGTAACCAGAACAACCACCTCTGGCAGTAATAACAGCAGTTATACACCTGGGCATTGAGTCAAACAGAGATTGGATTACATGTACAGGTACAGATGCCCATGCAGCTTCAACACGATGCCACAGTTCATCAACCGTAGTGACTGGCATTTGGTGACGAGCCAGTCTCTCGGCAACCATTGACCAGACGTTTTCTATTGGTGAAAGATCTGGAGAACGTGCTGGCCAGGGCAACAGCCGAACATGCTCCGTATCAAGGAAGGTCCGTACAATACCAGCAACATGCGGTCGGGCATTATCCTGCTGAAACGTAGGGTTTCGCAGGGCTCGAATAAAGGGTAGAGCAACAGGTCGTAACACACCAGAAATGTAACGTGCACTGTTCAAAGCACCGCCAATGCGAACAAGAGGTGACCGAGACGTGTATCCAATGGCACCCCATACCATCACGCCAGGTGATGGGCCAGTATGACGATGACGAATGCACGCTGCCAGTGTGCGTTCACCACGAAGCCGCCAAACACGGATGCGACCATCATGATGCTGTACACAGAACCTAGATTCATCTGAAAAGATGACGTCTCGCTGTTCGTACGCCCAGGTTCGTCATTGATCACACCATTGAAGGTGCTCTTGTCTATGACACAGCGTCAAGGGAAGCCGCAGCCATGGTCTCCGAGCTGTGAGTCCATGCTGCTACAAACGTCGTCGAACTGTTCGTGCAGACACTTGTTGTCTTCCAAACGACCCTATTTCTTGACTCACTGCTCGTGACGTGGTTGCACGATCCATTACAGCCATGCGGATAATATGCCTGTCTTCTCGGCTGCTAGTGATAGGTGGCCGTTGAGATCCCGCATGGCGTTCCGTATTACCGTCCTGAACCCATCGATTCCATATTCTGCTAACAGTCATTGGATCTCGACCGACACGAGCAGCAATACTGCGATAAGATAAACCGCAATCCCGGTACGCTACAATTCGACCTTTATCAAAGTCAGAAACGTGCTGGTACGCATTTCTCCTTCTTACACGAGGCATCACAACAACTTTTCACCAGGCAACAACGTTCAAATGGAATTTGTGTATGAGGAACCGGCTGAACAATTTCCTCATTTAAACACAATGTAGGTGTCGCTACTGGCGCCTGCTTTGTCTGAATGCGCTGAAAAGCTAATCATTTGCATATCACAGCACCTTCTTCCTTTGTTATAAATTTCCCGTCTGTAGCATGTCGCCTTCTTGGTGTAGCAATTTTAATGGCCAGTAGTGTAATTTGTACCATAAATTCATAGTATAAAATAAATAGAATTACTATTATTAGTATTTAATTATAAAGGTTATTAATAATAAATCATATTAGATTTTAATAATATTCTTTCCATTATGAATTTATTAGTCAAGAAAAGTAAAATATTCCTAAACGTATAATTAATAACTGAATGCTTAAAATAGTTATTAAAACATTTATCAAAAAATTTAATTCCCAATTTATTCACATAAACATTCCATTAAATATTTATTAGTAATTAAAACAGATTCTTTTTTGTAACAACAATGGAAATTATTTTAGAAATTTTTAATAATATAAATGAAAATATAATTATATCAGAAAGGCAAAAGCCAGAGCAGATTTGCAAAACAGAAGAAAAACGTTTTCGATAGCAACGAGATTAATGATATAGATTGCAGAACAAAACATTCAAAGGAATAAAAAAGAGAATAAATGAAAATCAAAATTTAAAAAAAAAAAAAAAAAAAAAAAAAAAAAAAAAAAAAAAAACTTGTTTTTTTTTTTATATTGTGGGCACAGGTGACTGAGGGAAATATTTTTAATTCATTTGCATGAAGATTATAAAGAATAAATAATTTCCAAATGAACTTTTTCCATTGTCTTTCAACATTTGAAAAATTTTAAAATATAAAAGGAGAAAAAATAATTGAAATCAAAAGTTTCTTAAAGGAAATTACAAAACATGTACTACAAATATAATCATACAGGGCTAATTATAACTGCATATATATATATATAGTATTGCATAAATAACATAGCATAACATAGCATAGCATAGCATAACATAACATAACATAACATAATATAATGTAATGTAATGTAATATCGTAAATAGAAAGTAATTGGAATCAATGAAATACAATATTTCATAATAACAAATAGTCTAGGCAATCAAACCAGCGCATAAGCAGCCAATGAGAGAAAGGTCAAAATACGTAAAATAAGATGCAACTTGAAGAGCAATAAAAATCAAAGACAGAAATAAGTAGAAAGTAAACAATTCAATACAAATAAGACAAAATTGTGAAAAATTGTATAATACAAATAGGCATAGGGAGCACGTCTTCATCAGAAGGGAGAAGGTCAACTCTGCAAATAAAACACTCTTTTCTGACCATCACGAAGGACAAATGTCTTAAAATCTTCGTGCTACTCCTCCGAAGAATTTCCGTATTAAAGAAAATACATAAAAATTAAAGTAAATAGAGTTAAAGCAATGCATTGAAAAATAAGCAATGCAATACACTAAAATATATATATTAAATATATAAGAATAAGTTGTCAAAAGTAAATAGAAAAGTTATAAGTAAATTAAGAAGTTAAAGTAGTTTATAAATTATAATGTTGATTAAAAGTTAAAGTGAAAGTGGATGTTTTCGGGACGTTGTTGTTGCTTATCCCCCTGGTGCAGGAAAGCGCAAACCAGGTCCATAAGATCTGGCATAGGGTAGTATTCAGCTTCTTTTTTAGAAAGGAACCACAAGGGCAGAAGACTGACTTGACCTCTCAACACATATGTCATAGGACCCGTTTAGAAGGTAGGCAACCATTCATACAAGGAAAGAAGGAAGACAGCAGAGAGAGAGAGAGAGAAAGTACATCCATGCCCGAACCGGGATTCGAACCCAGACCTCCTTATCCGCAGTCAGACATGCTATAAACTAGACAGAAGCGACCGTTTTCGAGATTCTTGTAAGAACTTCAATTCTTGGGTGGCCCTTATTTATAAATACTACACATTACTTCAATCTTACAAGCGATTTCCTACTTCCTACATATTTAGAAATAAAATTAACAGGGAAATCATAACATTTAAGTTGATTAATTAATTGTTTAATTTGGTTTCTGGTGAAATTTAGATTATTTCAAATATTGTATATGCATTTATATATATATATATATATAATGTAGATTATGTAAGTGTTATTGATGTTGACGTAATTTTGAAACAAACAAGCATGTCTTAAAAAACAGTATTTTGATTCTACTTTGTAACCCTCAGTACAATCTCATACGAGAAAATGCATTATGGCGAGAGCGATCATAATTTAGGCGATTATTATTTATTTTCATTATCATTTACTTTAAGTGAATAGTAATTACAAAAATGCATTAGAACAACTAATATCAAATCAAAGTTTGAATAAACAACAGAAAACGTGCTAATCAAAGATTGCACGCAAGTAAAAGAATAACAAATATATTTAAAATGTACTCTCAAAACTTTTCCAGAATAAAAACTTTTTACGGGTTATTTTTTTCTGTATAAACTACTGAGTACTTATTTGATTTCTTTTTTCTTTCTTATTGTTTGATTAGCTGTGGGTGTACCATTATTTCTGATAGCACTTTGTTCAATGTTCTCTGAGTTCATTTTGAGTGGATCGCCATCTGTTTTATTGTCTGATGATTGACTATTCTGCTTATGCAGATTGAAGACCCCTTAATGATTGGTTTTGTTTGTCGCTCAACGATCATTTTTTTTCACACGTGAATTTATGAGTTTAATGTGACTTCCAAATCCATTATAAGCACCCAAGCGTAAGGTGAGGTTCGAATCCTCCAGCTGTTGAACTGAAGCCCAGAGCGTTAACCATTCAGCAATATCCAGCTCGGCAACCCCTTTATGAAGTTGAGGTATGGCCATCATAATTGTCCAATAACCCCCAGAGATATTAATTCACATGGAGAACTTTGCAACTTCTACCCGTTTACCCGCTATCATTAATGAATACAAGAAATCATTGGATAAGTCGAGTATAAAACTCGCTACCTTCCGGTGATGAGAACTGTACTTTTTTACCACTACATTCCTAATTTTAAAGCAAAATTTTTTTTAATTTTTTCAAGGTGCAAGTGCGTTTAAAACTTTTAACCTCAAGTACAGCCTAATCCAAACATCCACAGTCGTTTAACACCTACCACGTTGGTTGCGGTAACTTGGTTTGTTAGCGCGTCATTCTCACTATCGGAAGGTAGTGAGTTTGAAACCCGACCGAACCGAAGATCCAGTGTGTTCACTAAAAGCAACTGGGGCATATTTAATAAGTTGTGTTCGCCATGATCTCCAAATGAAATATCTATGGAAATGACAGGTGAAGAATTGAGGGATCTCCTATTTAGTCTTTTGGTCAATGTTTCTAAATTATGCAGATACCCATCATACAGCTTCCAACTAACTGCTAGAGCTTAACTCAGGGCTAGACACAGAAAAACTACGGATGATCTCTCATATCTACCTCGTGTTTCCATAGGAATTCGCGTAGAAAAGGTGTCAAACTTCTATGTTACAAAGAAGAAAACCAAAAAAGCTTTCAATATTTAAAAATGGTTGCAGAAAACAAACTCAAAGTACGTCCCTGATTATGAATCGAACCTAGTAACTTCCATTCCAAAGAGTACAGTTCAACCATAAACCTAACAAATAAAAATTTCCAGAAATGCAGCTATCAAATGAAATCATCGCATCTGTGTGCCAACTTGAGAATTTAACAGAGGATCAGGCAATTGAATGGTATAACTCTCTGGTATTCAGTTCTGAAATTCACATGCTCGATTCCCGTATGTTTGCAGTGATCTGAATTCTCCTTTTAGTTGTGGGTCCTATTCGAATCAATCTTCATGTGTAAAAACTTTCAGAGGAGAAGTTGGGCAAAAGGCTAACCGAATTACAAAAATTGCAAACAAGAAAATGCGGAAATTATATGATTTTTTATTTAAGTAATTTAATGTCTGAAACTACACAAAAAATGACTTACGTAAATACTTTCATTTTAAAGGTTAGAAAAATCAAGATCAATACTTAAATTTGAGTTATAATAAAACTGATTAAAAAATAAGTGTTTCTGAAGTTAGTTCTATTCAAATACAAGGCATTGATCTTCATGTGGTAGAGATAGATTATTCGTATTTTTAAAAGGCTGAATTAGATTGCAAATTTAGAATAATCATGTTTACATACATATTTATCCTTTAAATAAAAGTTTTATGCTATTATCTCTAGATTATGATTCCTTTCGCTTTCTCAGTTGAAGTTTTGAGTATCGTTTAATGAGGGAATGAAAAATTATTTGTTTTATTGAGCTCACATAGAAGTAGCGAAACTTCCTGTGACACTAAAGTTAGAAGAATTTTAACTGAAAATGAATATTATTTGAATTTAATATTTTTAACACCGTGCTAATGGTCTAAGGCTGTTGTAAAGTAATTTAAAGTCCATCACGCGAGTAATCGAAAGGACTTTTAGTTGAATTATGTGCCGTATTCACTTGTCACAAAGAAGGAAATTCAGGTCACCCAGTTCCACGAATGAAACCTACATACATCTCGCGTTGTTCAAGTGTGGCTGGGATCAAACCTAGGACCTCATGCTCCGAAACGCACTGTTCTACTACTACGCCACTAATGGTTCATTTGCTTAAATCAGTAATTGGTTTGTCACTCTATGATTACTTTTCATGCAGAGGGGGAGCTATAACTTTAAATGGAAAAAAATCTAAATCTATACAAAAATTTACATTCTATATGTTAGAATTTTTTGTAAGCCAAAATAATGATGATTCAACTACCGATACGGGAAAAATGAGGGGAAAATGATGCATAATAATAAAAAAACGTATTATTTTCAAAAAGTTTCTTAGTTTGGCTCATTGTAGTATAACCATGTTTTTTTAGAGTTTAAGGTCCCAGGTTTGATTCCAGTCAATGTTGAATAGTAATAGAGACGTATTTCATTTGTGCTTTCTGTATTAATATCTGTTTGGCTCATCGTGGTGGGTAGAAAACCTCTCTTCGAAGAATAATGTCCTGAGTTTGATTCAAGCCACTAGAGATAGATGTCACACTTGTGTTTTTTTATGCATTCTGATAGGAAATTTTTAGGGTTTTCTCCCTTGCTACACATGAATACGGCCCCCTATCTATTGAAAATTCTGCAATTTTAGCAATAAATATTGAAATGCCTTACAACAGATTTCGTTTCTTAGACTTCCCATCAAGCTGTATGTGATGGGTGGTGGAAAGTTTTCCGAGTTTCCTCACATGCGACACGCGAATAACTTGCTTTCGGAGAGCTGCAACACTCTGTTGAAATTAAAACTCTTTACAACATCCTTCGACCGTTATGAAGTCCACTACGTGATATCAAAAACTCCTGAGTTGTTAGTTAATTACAGAAAAGACACCGCAATTGTCTTCTAATACTGCAATAGTCTTGCCAAAACAGAGAAAGCAAAAAAATAAATATATAAATAAATAAAAGAAAAAGAAATAAAGAAAAGGGGGGGGGGAGTGTTAAAAATATGCTTTTAACATTTGGAATAAAATACATTTCGTAAATTCATTTTTATGTATTATTGTATTTTGTCCCAAGTTAAATTAAAAAAATGACAAGTTATGGTAAAACTTTGCAATAAATAATTTATTAATTTAAGTGCGTATGAAGACAATAAAATTTTAATAATTAATTTCCGTTTCGTGCAATTTTTAATTATAAATTAAAGCATGAACATATATTTTCTCCCTTATGAGATTATAAATTAATATATTTTAGATATTAAAATGACTCACACATTAAATAAAGCGAAAAATGAAAGCAATATGAATTGTAATATAATTTTCTTATATTTATATTTAATTGTTTCTTTTATTTGTTATTATCATGTTATTTATGAAAATATTGTCAAAAAATTGTTGAGATTCAGTAAAAATACTGGTCTTCAGAGATCAGAAATAAATCTGTAATATTTAAGACACTTTGGCGACATTTGGCGACATTTTTGGCAACAAATATTTGTAAACTTCTTTGAAGTTTTGAGTCGATAGGACCAATAAGAGACGATATACTTTAATATTACTATAGGAATGTTTTGAAAAATTTTCATGTCCTATATAAAAGGGGTTGAATATCGGCCTCAGCCAATCAGTGAGTTAGGAGAGCGAATCAAGGAATCAGAATCATTACTTCTGGAAATCGCGGTCTTGTTTTCATTCTGCGCAATAAAAATTATATAGATTTTTAGCCTGTGTACTGTAGAAATTGTAATTATCTGTAGAAACTGTAGAACTGTAGAAATTGTAATTATAGAGATTAAAAGAACTGCCGCCGCCCAACCTGTCTAGTGGTTAGCGTACCTGACTACAAATGGGTGGGACCCGGGATCGAATCCTGGCTCGGACATGGATGTACTTTCTCTCTCTCTCTCTTTCTTGTCTTTGTCCTTTCTTTGCATGTGAATGGTTGCCTACCCTATAAATGGGTACCTATGGCATGTGTGTACTGAGGAAGTCGGACTCCACACCAAATAGGGTTCAGTTGGAAAAGTGGAGTAGCGCACCCCATATTGCCAGCCTGGCTGGCACACGACAACAACAACAAAAGAACTGCCTGAGTAGTTTGCTTATAAGAAAACTGATCTTTATTTCTGTATTATCACATCCTTGTTGTTACGAAGGATGTGATAATAGAGTTTATTATAACAATGTTTAATTCTTAGGCCATCGAGTCATTAATTTACTATCATGGACGATATTATTTTATCAAAACTCTTTTGAGTATTGAATTTGATAAAATATCTATTTTTTTTTATTCTGTAAAAAAAAGTCTACCAGTAAAAGTAGTTATCAGTAAATGCTGCATTAGTTGGATATCTTAGTTTTTTGCTATGTTGAGCTCTTAAGTAAAAATTTGATTTTTGTGAAACAAATCGTAGCAAACGTTAAATATATTTAATTAATAAGATGTTTTCCATAGTTTTTCATGTTTTGCAAAAAATATTTGTTTCCTTTTTTCTGTAAGATATGGTTCTAGGGGAAGGGGAAAAAAACGGGAAGAAAAGGTAGCATTTTATTGAATGCAATTTTTGATAACATTACTTTTTAATTTCGCGTTATTTTCTCTTGGGTAAATCCTTTTAATGAAAGGGATGTTATTGTACTTTTAACTGTAACTGTAGTTTACTTTTAATTTGGAAAAAAAAATATCAACATATTGTTTGACGGACTCTATTTTGCGAACATGATATAACTTAAAAATGCTGGAATGTAAATTTTAGTTTCATCAAAAACAGAGCAGAAAAGTGTTATGATACTGTGTTTATTCTGTTATCACAGCGTGAAATTTGATTGGAATAAATAACTTGATAGTCTTGGATGTATATCACAACAGTAACAGTATTGTATTTTACTTTGGGTTCCGTGTTGATTGAAAGTCAATAAAGATATCTCTCTCAAAAATCACAAGACTTTTAGTCATCGCAAATTCAACAAGATACGGGAAATTCAAGTTGTAGAAATTACAATTACACAGTTCAGCTAATACAACAGGAAATAATTTCCTATCACAGAAGTCCTCAGACAGACAATAGTCCTAGACTAACATCAAAGACTGATCGTCGCGACTCATTGCTTCTATGACGGGCCGTGGTATTTATACTGAACTTGGCGATAAAATCTAAAAATTTCTCTAAAGATTCTAGGCTATCTCACTAAATATTAGTCCAGAGCTTCGGTGATGAATTTCTCCAGAATTTTCTATTTTTCACCAAGTCGCCAAGAATTTTATTAAAAGATCGCCAAGTCGCCAAATCATTAGAAATGGCGTTTTTAACATAGACTACACCTAAATTGCACAATTTTTGCTCAAAATCTGAGTATTTTAGATGTGTCCGAGATACTTTAAGACAAATACAAGTAATGTTTATAAATTTATAAATTAGTACCTCCAGTTACAATAGCAACCTTAACTAACCAGACTACTCTAAGCGAGCTATTATTCTCATAGATATATTACGTAAGACCATCACGCTGATAATGCTTGTGCACATTAAAATTCCCATGAGTCCACTGTCTATCCACTAGTATGAAGAGGGGACTGTTTATGATTTAAAAGTTTTCGGTATCACTATTTAACTTTGTTCTAAATGACAAAAATGACTGATTGTAATCTTCGGCTTCAGCCAACAGAATTATTCAGGAGAAACTTACAGCAATAACCTAACCTAAAATTAATAACCAAATTCAGTTAACTTATAAAGATCATACGTAATTTGTATTTAGATTTAGTTCATATATACTGCTTGACTTATATTTTTTTAAGATGAGAATAAAAATTTCTCAAATGTGAAGGTTCGTCTTTGAGAGTTATTATTTCAAATATTTTACGAAAATTACTAAAATTCAAATATTATTCTTGATACGTAATGATTTTATAAAGTCAAGTATCTGACTCAGTTGACATGTAAAAGCATCAAACTTTCCAATTTTAAATAACTATTATATAACTCCTATAAAGAAAATGCATTAATATGTGAAATTTATTTTATGCACTATTTATTCATTTGCTAACTCTAATGAATGCATTGCATAATGGGAAAAATAAAAGCAAATCTAAATTTTAATCAATGATCACTCAAACTTATGGCTTAATTTAAGCATTGCACGCGAACAAAATAATGTGTTGCTTTCACAAAAACAGCGTGTGATAATTGTCGGCTCAAACTTTCAGTGGATGTTGTTTATCACACAAACATCTTCTTTATCATAAGCACTTCTGAAAGTTTACTTCTATTAATGTGGAGGATTTAAAGTGCGATTCAACTAAAAGATATCCCTAAGGAAAGATGAAACTGCCTAAAAGAATCACAGTCGCTGCCCGCCAACTTCCAAATACTTTTGAAGCTGTCAAGCAGGAAGATGGTAGCTACAAATTCTCCGGATTCGATGGCCGGTTTATGGAAATAATTCTGGAAAAGTTCGGCGTTCCCTTTGATATAATTGCTCCGGAGGATGACATTTATGGCGAGGAAGGACCTGGTGGAAACTGGACAGGGGTTTTAGGTCTCCTCCAGAGAAGACAGGCGGATATAGCGTGCGGTGTTCTCGCTCCTACTTATGAAAGATTGAAATTTTTTGATTTCAGTGATGGTTATTGTTTGGGTTATGTAACATTCGGCATGAAGAGACCACAAAACTTGCCTGTTGCCAATGCCTTTTTGTACGTTTGTTTGGGTTATGTAACATTCGGCATGAAGAGACCACAAAACTTGCCTGTTGCCAATGCCTTTTTGTACGCCTTTACAGAAGCTTTATGGCTCTCTTTGGTTTTCGTACTCCCACTTTTCGCATTCATCTATTATTTCCTTCTAGGCAGACAGTACAGCGGGCTGAGGCTATGTTTGGAAATGGTTTCTTCCCTCATAAAGCAGCCCATGGACATAAGAATGGAGTCTCTGAAAGAAAGATTCTTACTCGGATCTTGGCTGGTGTTCGCCTTGATAACTTCGTTCGCCTACACTCAAGTTTTGCTGTCCCAAGCGGCTGTACCTCCTGAAGGGAAGCTCTACAAGGATTTCGAGGAGTTGCTGGAAGCTGTTAAGATGAAGAAGCTCAATGTCTACCTGGTGGATGGCTCGGTATTTCAGGACTTGTTTGAGAATTCGCCTCAGCAACACGTAAGAGAGCTCGGGAAAATCCTTTCCCAAAACAATTGGTACCTAAATAGATCTTTGGAACCATATATGAAGTTGCTGGACGAAGGCCACGCCGTTGTCGGTGGCAACGCCATCTTGCAGTTTCCTTTCGGAGACTCTAATGAACTGTTCATGTCCGATGATACCTTGCTAAGGCCAACTGTGGCCATAGCTTTCAACGAGGATTTCTGCTGTAAAAGGCAATTGAATAGTATAATCAGCCGATTGTGGAGCACCAATTTATTATACCAATTCGTGAATGAGCAGTCGTATATAACACATATGAAGAAACGCAAGCCACCTGTTGCGACTGAACCGGTCCATCCAATACAAATAGGGGAGATTTTTGGAGTCTTCATCATATTACTGATTGGACTCATCATATCCTTACTAACAGTATTTGGTGAATTAATCGTTTTTCGTAGAAAAGTTTCTTTCTCACATATTAAATCTTAAAGGTGCCAATGTAGTTCACCTGACATGCAAATTCTAATGAAATTATTAAGAAATGTAACTTGAAAAACTTTAAGTGTACCGCTGCAATTTGCATTTATTCTAGCTATCTTATAATAGTAATTGCCTCACTAATATGCAGATTTATAAATCCAGAATAATATGAAATAAATGGATTCTTGCAAAATGTTTCTAATGTTTTCACAGGCTGGATAAATTAAATGCGTATGAAAAGAATTTTTTTCAAATAAACACATATAGAAATAATTAATTAAATATGGTATATATGCACATGTAAGTTTCATTTTGTAATAAACCTTTAAAATTATTAGCCATTAAAAGAAATCACAATGAAGCTTTATATAATTACGTTTTCCATAAATAAATGTAAGAAATTATTTAGCTATCAAGAGAGAGAAATAATGTGTATAAAACTATAATAGTATAAAAAATATAAAGTTATATATTAATCTTCATAAATTAGATGGAAGATAAATTTAACATTACAATCTAATTTTCAGGAAGATTTAGGATTATATATTATTTGTGTCTAATGAAACAGAATATAATAGATGATCTTTTATCATATGCGTAGGGACAGGGGAAAATATCTAGTCAAATTGGAAATTTGTTAAATAAAAATAATAAATATTAGATTTTAAAATTAATTTTTATTATGAAATTATT
The DNA here is from genome assembly GCA_026290005.1 of Latrodectus geometricus. NCBI lineage: Eukaryota > Metazoa > Arthropoda > Arachnida > Araneae > Theridiidae > Latrodectus > Latrodectus geometricus. The sequence goes on along the minus strand of JAPDSC010121387.1, from coordinate 4,376 downwards.
CACTTTTTAAAGAATTTACTATTGTAAAAAATTATTTAGTATGCGCTATATTGGAGGCATGTGCACAATATGAAATTCATTTTTCAAAAAATATCATATTTTGTTGACGAAAAATAAGTAATCACTAATTTTTTCAATTTCAAAATATCTTTTCTGTTTTATGAAACAGGAAAGCATTTAACTGCTGCTTTTTCAAAACTGCTGAAGTCATCTGCTAGTTTTGCATGTGGTTCGAACACTATGTCTTTTCCTCATTGGTAGATATATTTGAAATTTGTTTTTCATTATGTTCTCAATCACTTATTAATCATCTAATAGTTCATACGAGCCGGACGCATCTTAGTTTACATTAAAAGAATCCGTAATTGGAATTCTGAGCGGGTTTCTTAAGATTTATTGTCGAAGTCCATCGAAGAGAAGCAATCTTCACTGAAATCACAAAATTTTCACCCTTCTTCAATGACGGTGGCTTCTTTAATAATACCTGCATGTCCCAAAAAAGGAGTTAGACATCATTTTTCATGCAGCATCATTTCAAGACAAGTACATGGCGTCTAAACCAGTGGTTCTCAACTTTCTTTTTGACGCGGCACACTTTTAACGATTTTAAAATTTGGCGGCACACAAAGTAAAAGAAGTTGCTTACTTATCTATAATGCACGGTGTAAAATAGTTTATGATAATAATTTCAGTCCAAAATATTAGGTTGGGGAAAAAGTAATCCATTATTTTTTCGGTAGACGTCTGTAGTGATCGCTATCTCGTGAGGTATCGATCAAACAATTTCAGATTTATGCTCGTTGGAAAGGTGACATTTGACACTAAAATATCCTCTTGCGGTTTTTTGTTTGATTAATTTAGTTACGAGTACAAGGTTTTAAAAATGGAACACAACAAACAGAAAATTCGATACATTTTCGTTTTTCTCTTGTAACGGCGAAAAAGATAGCCGGGTGGCTAAAATTGTGAAAGGTGTTTATCGTCCTATATAAGACTTTAACAATCAGTTACGTACAATTTTTGTTTCGTCGATTCCATTCGGATATTTTTGATGTTAGAGATGCACCTCACATGTGAATACAGCATCGTCGGAAATGTCTATAAAATATCAAAAATGATCGAAGTTAACCGCATGTCAGCAGTCGTAACGCGCAAGACCTAAAAATCTACATGAAAGCATTTTTAAACCTTTTTACAAAGTGAATCCAAAAGAAGTTACATAAAGTTCACGTAAAAATAATGGATTTCTTTTTCCCCAAACTAATAATATAATTTGTACTACAAAAGCAATATTACGTTTATGAAGGGATTCATTACATAATTAGAAGAATACTTTTAATGAGAAATTTCAGATTGATGTTTTTTAATAATTTCATTTCTATTGTGTCATAAAAAAGAAGATGCTGCTCTCGTATCGTCTTCTACATTAAACAGTCTCGATCTTGTTTTCGTTTTTATGTTGGTTAATACTTAAAATCCGAATTCACACGTAATTATAGATACCGGGAACACTTGAAATTTTTTCACAAACATTTAACCTTAAGAAGGGCCACAATTCTCGAAGATAAAAACATTTTTTAACTGCAAAAAATAAGGTACTTAACTGTAGAAACAAGTTTTCTTTTACAGTGTACTTTTCTTTGATTTAAACAAACTCTAATCGTCTTAAAAAAACATTAAAATTTTTATATACATTTCAAGAAATGATTTACAAACTTAAATAGTATGTACTTTTCTATGCACATTAATATAAAGAAAAATTGAACAAAATCACGGAAAAAATGTGATAGTTCCAATATAATTTATGTGAAAGACAATAAAATAAGTTGATAATTTAATTTGAAAATTTTTATGAAATATCTGAATTTCTGTAAATAATATTCATTCTTTTAATTTGAATAATGGGAATTCTCTTGAATGAACCTAAACATTGAATTCTTTTTAAATAAAACTTTCAAAAATTTTCATTACTTGAAATTTTAATGTTATGTAACGAGTATAAACGAGTAACGAGTATGTAACGAATAATAAAGTTATGTAACGAGTATAAACCGTTTTTATATAAATGCTTATTTTCCATGAATGGAAGCACGATTTCTTATTATATTGTTATGCTATATCATTTAGATAAATTGAAATGTGAGGCAATAGCAAACAACACAATACAGATATTTATGTTATTTCACTTATAATTTTTATGCTTATGTTTGGTTTCTTTTTCTGATTTTCAAAAATATATTTCCGTTCATAAGGGTTAGAAGGTATATTTGGAAAAAATCTCAAAATTTCTTATACCTAGAGATAAATGAATTCCTTACTCATATTGCAATAAATTGATTACTATGATATAAAGTTAAATACTTAAAAATTAATATAAATTATTAATGCAATTGAATCTATAATTTCTTCTTTTGCTTCAGGGAAAACTATTATTGAGCTCTTATTATCATTAATAGCGTATTTTTCAAGCTTCCCACTTTTTCCGTCAAATTGTTTTGTTTCAAAAATCTAAAAATTTTAATTATTAGATAAAGTCAAAAACACAAAGTAAAACAGCAATAGTTATATGAAATATAGAATGCAAAAATTAAATTTTAAAACATGTCGTCACATCAATTTAAAAAGAAATTTTGAATTTATTGAGTATTTGCGATTTAGGTTCATTTTTATGTTTTATCCGATTCTCTTTAGTAATAACTCTTTAGTAATACTAATGATAGTAAATAACTTAAATATTTAAGAAATACTTTTCTTTTATATTTCTTCTGTTTCTGCAAATATTTCCGAAAAATAAAAATCATTAAAAAAATTCTTTTAAGAATATTTAAATTACTTCACAGATATAAAAAATAATAAAAAAATAAAAAATCTTTTATGGTCTAAAGACGTAAATAGTGGAGTTGCTAACTTAATTTGAACAATTAAATTATCAACTACGTTAAGTGGATACATAGGAATTCGGTCCAGTTTAATTTATACAGTAATAATAATGAGAATGTCAATTTATCCAAGAATATTTTATAGTTTATTAGATTTTTTGATAAGAATAAAAACATATAAAAGGGAAAAAAATTTTTTTTAACTAAATTTTCTTTAAATTTATGTGTAGTAATATTGGGCTTTCAAATGTCAATCAGTTTTTTTTTTTTTTTTTAAATCAGAATAAAGATTTCTTCATATACATTTTTAGTCAAATTTTGCAAAATATTAAAAACGAAGTTTGAAGCATAAGCTGACAAAAAAATTTAAAATTCAAAATATTTAATTGAAATTTATTGAAATGCTTCAACTAAATTTTCGTTGCATTCTTCAAAAAAAAAAAAAATTTAAAAATAACTACGTGCTTAATTTCCATATAAAAACTAGCTGAATTGGTTCCTATAACTTGGATTGATAGAAAATTATGAGAAACTATGTTCTAAACAAAAAATAAAAGTGATAGTATGTAGCTAGAACATTTGCAAAATATTTATAAAATTAATCTATGTAACACATACTTATATATTAATTTATAAAAAATAAAGGAAAATATTAGTTCTTAAATATCAAGAGAGAATAATAAAATCATGACATTTAATTATATATATATATATATATATATATATATATATATATATATATAAACTAGTTTTTACGAACTCGTAACAGATAAAATAGTCCTTAATATCGAAATTTCGTAAAATAAGAAAATTATTTTTAACTCTTAAAATTATTTTTTCATCAAGCTGCTCTCTATCTCATCTTTTATAAAGTACTATAAAAAATTAATTAGTATGCATTAAATAAAAAAACATGCAAAGGAAATGAAAGCAATTCTTACTTTCATTTCATTGAGGAATGTATAGAATGAGAAAAAATATTCACTCTTAAAATTCAAGAGTTTATGGCATTAAAAGCAGGAATTTACATTAACAGGTTAGGAGTATTTATAAATAAAATTAATAAATAAAAAATATTAAAAAGAAAAATAATCAGTTTTAAAAGCCGATTGAGACTAATACTTTTAAAATTACGATTTTTAAATATTTACATATATAATACTATAAAATGTAATAAAATTATTAGCTCTTAAAGCTGCAATGAGACTAACAACTTTAAAAGTGTAGCCTTTTATTTAAAATCTAATGCTCACTGAAGATTTTTCTTCTACAATCTCTTTACACTCCCATCGAAAAGCATTCGAGAATCCAAGACAACGAAACAAGAAAAATTATAGCGAACCGTCCATTTTTATCATCGAGCTTATTTTCCTCTCTGTCTTTGACTGTAATTAAAAATCAGAAGTCTGTTGATGTTCGATGGAATTTCTCATTAACCAATAGACAGAGTCCTCGATCTTTATTCATATGTCATGTTCTTTAGTCTATTCACATATA
>JAPDSC010121376.1:0-17441 GCA_026290005.1 Latrodectus geometricus | reverse complement strand
TCATATTTGGGCTTATCAAGGACCTTATATCACACCAGCTACATGTGATCCACATTTTTAAAATGGCTGCTCCAATATGAATAACCAGCCACCTTTAGACAACAAATAAATTTTTCAAATTCATAAATTAAGCTTAATTTTATTCGGATTTCTTAATTAAAATCAAAAAACAGTGAGAAAAATTACCTTTTAAGTAAGATAAATTTTTCTCGATAATTATTGTATAGTCATGTTAATGTTGTTGTTGTCGTGTGCCAGCAAGGCTGGCAATATGGGGTGTGCTGCTCCACTTTTCCAACTGAACCATATTTGGTGTGGAGTCCGACTTACTCAGTACACACATGTCATAGGTACCCGTTTATAGGGTAGGCAACCATTCACACACACAAAAAGAAAGAAAAAGACAAGAAAGAGAGAGAGAGAGAGAGAGAGAGAGAGAGAGAGAGAGAGAGAGGGAAAGTACATCCATGCCCGAGCATGTTAATAAGTGACTATAATGATTGGCACGGCAAAAAGAATTATTTATTGGATATGAATTTTGGCAATTCATAAATCTTCAATTACTCAAACATTTTTTTAATTAAAGATATTTTTAAAAGTTTGAGTCCACATATTCATCCCTTTGAATTTTAAATCAATCTGATGCATATAGTTATTTAGAAAATCTTTGGTTACACTTTTTTCAATTATGCATTCCTCGCGATTATTTATTTTGTAGTGATGAAAAGAAAAATGTCTGAGAATTCTTAATCTTTGTAAATTTGAAATTATATTAATTTAATATTCTATCCATTCTATTTAGCAAGTGATTAAATTTCAGAACATCTTACTGAATTGTCAATTAAGGAAACAAAAACTAGAATATAGAATATTTTAGCTCATTTTAGGAGTTACGTAAAACGGACATGGAAACTTAAGTTCTTGTCATTTAAATTGTTTATAATATGAAAAAAAATAGAGACTATGAAACAATACCCAGTATTTTAACTCATTTTGTGAGTAACATAAGACTGAAACTGATGCTTAAGTTCTTTAGAAGAACGAAATAACTTCTTTTTTCTAAATATAATTTTTTGATAACTTTTGAAATATTCTCAATAAAGTTTAAATATAAGTTTGGATGCGATTTTACTTTGATTAGTTTTTGATAGCTTAGAGATCTTTTTGTTTAGATATGACTAAAGTTAGTTTAATTAGTTTAAACTAATTAACTATATACATATATATATATATATATATATATATATATATATATATATATAGGTTAACTCAATTTAAAATGATAATGTTAACTAAGAAAATAATTAATAAGGAAAACTTCTCTATTAATCACTCATATCACTATGGTTCTTCAATAATAAATCTTTATTTACTTTTTTAGAATCATGTAATGTGATTTCAGTCTTAAGTGATTTTCAGAGTTATTGGAAACTAATTATAAACAAACATTTCAAACATTTCATGGAGTGCAATGTTTTCAACCACAATCCACCTTTCAGAAAAAATTAATATTTTACTCAATTCTGTAAAATTTTAATATTAATAGTTCAAGAGTTTATGTACATATATACTAAAACAGTATGTGTAAATCATTTTTGTGAGTAACATAAGACTGAAACTGATGCTTAAGTTTTATAAAGACGATTAGTCGTGACTGCTAGAGAAGCTGTCTGAGGTATTTGAGACCTCTGAGCTACCACCCTAAACTGGGTCTTGAATACTTGCCAGGATGATTTTCCATCGAAGGTTGAGAGTTTAATCGGGTCTAAATCTAATTGTTTCCTTATCGTGGGCAATTCTGTAAAATAATTATAAATAAATATTTTGCACAATTAAGTTCTTTCATTAAATAAATTAACGGTCAATGAATTTAAATTATTCATTTATGTCAGTACTTGAAATAGGATATATGAACATTGAATATTTATACAAAACGACAGTAGGTAATGTTCATGAGCTAGACTTTATGTGTCATTCATAATCAAAATTTGTAATTACATTTTATACAATTAAGTACAACTTATTTTCTCATACAATAATCATTTACATTGAATTCTTAGACAAAAATGATTTACACATACTGTTTTAGTATATATGTACATAAACTCTTGAATCATTGATATTCAAATTACTCTCACTTTACAAGGAAAATAAAATAATATAGTTTTACATATTACGAAGTTCGATGTGATTGTCTATGTTTAAAGACGTCTTATCCAGCAGAAGTTGACTTATGGAATTACATTGCAAACAAATAAATAAACATAAGCTAATTGTGGCTTACTGGTTGCACCGTACACTTCGGAGAATAAAGTCATGGATTTATTCCCAGCCACAGTTTAACAACGGAAATAAAGGCTGACTTTCTGTTGTCTATATTCGTTTCCGTTGGAAGGGAACTTTTCCGCGTTGCATCCTTTGCGATACGAGAAAGATCCTATTGTCAATGAAAAGTCCACTTGGAAAATAATTTACACAAGGGATATTAAAGTCTCTTATGATAGCCTTAGGTCGTTAAGATAATTACAACGTGGTGTCAAGAAAAACAAACAAACAAACAATATGCTACGTTAATCTAAATTAAGAACAAATTTACCATCATAGCAGAGTTGTAAAATGGAGAGAGAGTCGATATAGAATATTCCACACACACACACGAGGTCTCCTGTTTAATTACTGTGTTACTTTGAGAAATGGATATAGTAATTTTTCGCTTATCTTGATGAATACATAAACATTTTAAACTTTCTTAATGAAAATAAATGCTGCAAATAATAACCAAAATGTTGGGAAACCAAAAAATACAATTCTATGAATATTCCAAGCACTTTACACTTGCAAGTCTCAATTTATAAAATAAATTTAAAAGTTAAGTAAAGCAGCTAAATTTTTTTTTAAAATCAGACAATTATATACTACTTAAATTGAGTTCTAAAATGTTAATTACTTGCAGATTGTAAATATTTAATATTCATAATTACATATAAATTCAAATATTTTTCCTTTTATTTTTTAGGGCTATTTAATGTAACTAGTTCGGAATAACAACATTTTTATGTAATACTTTTTAAGGTTCTATTTAATTTTTATAAGTTTTCATTTTATAACAATCAAATAAAATAATTAGCTTTGAATATTATTCTGTTGTAAGAAATTAATTTACTTTTGGGATACTAAACTTATTGTTCCTTCATTTTAAATGATTCAGAACAAATACGACAAAATGATTGGATTTGATGCTGTAAAGTTATTCAAATCATTAAAAAATATTCCATGTTCTTAATATGATCTGAAAATTAAACTTATGCAATCAACTTATTTCTGAAATATATAAAAGCTGAGATCAGTATTATCTGTTGAAACAGGATTAAACTGTTTCAGTCTCAATATGTATTTAAAGAAGTAAGTAAAAGCGCAATGCAAAAAATAAAAAAATAAACTTATTGACAGAGAAATATTTTGATTTCGAATTCAATTCATAGTTCAGTAACTCTGTTTGAGAGATATTCATACTCCACCAATATTTCTTATTATCATTCATATTAAACAAGTCTTAGCTATTCACGGAGGCATTATGGCATATTAAACATCTTAAATTAGATCTTATCGCCAAATTTTTAAGCAGAAAAATTTCTTGTTATTTTTTTCCTTTAAATACATTTACAAACATTCCATTGTATTCCCCTTTCAAATAGATTTACAGACATTCCCACGCATTTACGATTCAAATACATTTACAAACATTCACTGCATTTTATTTCCATGTATTCTTTTGCATACTATTGTATGACCATACATAACTGAAGAATTGCAATGTTTTTCACGTTCTTGCTTATTTTGATAATGTATTTCTAAAACGTGTTTACAAAATAAGTTCCATATTTAACATTCCTTTGTTTGTATAAAACTGACTTCTATTGAAATATCCCCGAGTGATTAAGTCTTAGTAAAAATGCATAAATAAAATCAAACAAATACGAAATATTTAAGGTTCAAATGTAATTTAATAAAATTGTAATTATTTTTAACTCATTTCAATAATTAATATAATTATAAACTTTCAAATGTCATACAAATGATTTTTATACAAATTAAATGAGTAACAAATAATTATGCCATTTAGTAATACATTTAAATGAATTAAAGTTGCATAACTGATGTTAAATAACAAATATAAAATAAATTAAAATCAAACATAAGAATTTAGTATTAAGTATGACGTCAAAATCTACAGCAGATCATTCGAAAAATTTTACATAAATCGTTAATATAAAAGAGGTACTTATCTAAATGCTTACTCAGAATTAAAAAAATAAATTATTTAATTTCAAAAGGAATATATTAAGAAATTTTCTTCAATATCGTGATGAATTAAATTATTTAGCATTAGAAGAGGATTAGTCAATTAAAAAACTCCTCATTATCATAAGTTAGTTAGAGATTCACTTGCAATTGTTAAATGGTATTTCCATTTAATGATCCAATGCAATGTTTGATTTTCCATGACTATTCACTGTAAATGAATATCCTATTTATTTCTTAATTGTTAAAGAAAATAATTAAAATTCTAATGGATAAGTTTATTCAATATATAAATGTGGGAGTATAAATGGTCTTGTCTTATATATGCTTTAATTTAATTATATTTTATTTGACTATTAGGATAAGCCGCATTAAAGAAAAAGTACTTATTATTACAGTTTTTGAATCTCTTCAGGATTCTTATGAATTTGTGAATTAATATGCGCTGATTGTAATAATATTTAATATATTAATAACTTTGTATGCATTCTAAATTTGGTATTACCATAAAAGTGAAGTCGTGGTGGCCTGGTTGGTTAGGGCATTCGTTTTCGTTATCGGAAGATAATGAATTTAATCTCCTCCAAAATAAAGATCATGCTAACTAATGGTGGCTGGAGTATGTTAAATATGTCGTAGTCACAATCTCCTCGATGTGAAATGATAGGTCTGTGGATAATGGGATTTGGAAATCTTCTACTTGGCTCTTCCTTCTAAATTGCTGAGACCTACCATTTGTTGGGGTCTGCGATAGCACATCCATTGAGTGCCTCAGAAGACAAATTTTTCCTTCCTTGAGGTCTGAAAGAGAAAAAAACACTTTTTAGCCGATGGCATTAATGAAAATATGTATATGAAGACTCTTTACCCTTCAATTTAACTGGTAGAGTTCAAATAACGGCTAGATACAGAGAAACATGCTAATTACCAATAAAGTTCATAGTTGTATAACAACAAAAATTTCAAAAATCCAAAGGGGTCATCGTATCTATTTATAATATTTAGAGAATGACTGAATTCAGGAATTCAAATATCTTATATAGAATCAATTTTAGACTATATCAAGATTATTATTTAGAATTATTGTATTTCAGAGTTTGAATTTTGTATTTATAATATATATATATTATTAAATTTTTTTAGAATGATTTTAAAAGTTGATTTGTTCATCGTTTCATTAGTATATTTTAAATGTAAGAACTAATTAAATGGATGAAGATTGCCAAGAAGGGATTTTTTACATTCCAAATTTAAATGTTTTATCTCTTTTAATATTATTTAAAAAAAATTAAGTCTAGTAATCATTTTTAGTAACTTCTGTTTTATTATTCGTTGAAGTGCAATGTTCAATATATGTCGGTATGTATTTATACTCGTATTTTGATATTAATAATGTTTGGAGATTTTGAATACTATTTGTTTCTAAAATTTTTAAACATCAATATTCTATTTTTAGTATATTTCATTATTTTTGTAAAATATGCAAAAATTTTGTTAAGATTTTTATGAAAGCTCCCTGTCAAATATAAATGTATCAAAACACAATTTTTTATGTCTCGATGAGTACTTATTGAACCACGTGTTTTGCACCATTTCTAAAATGTTTCCGTGAAATGTGAATATACAGGCTATTTATAACAAGTGATTAATTCTTTATTCTTATTCTGCAGGTGAAATTGTTTCAGGTACAATCGATCATTTTCTTCCGGTAACAAATCCAAACTAATTCCTGCTGTTAATCCTATTAGAGAAAATGCTTATCGCGTTGGCCAGGGGAAGCGCGGGAAACATAAGACTTTCCGACGATGAAGGATTAAAGCAGGATTTCCAAACTAAGAATGTTGCTTTGTTTCTCTTGAGAAAAGTTTTCCTTAAAAAGTCAACTCAAATTTATTCTGAAGGAGCAAAAGTCACGGAAAGGGATTTACTCACAGACAATTTTGTTTTAGTGTCATAAATGAAAGATGGGGAATTTTGTAACATTTTTTTTTTGTAATCTCACTGAACAATATATTTGTAACTTGAAAGATATAAAATGTGTACAATGTATTATACGTGAAACAATATTTAAAATAACCGTACCATGCCAAATATATTTTATAAATTCATAAATTATTTATCAAATATCAAGGAAGTATTCATAGAATTTTTTGTACAAAAATTAAACAATTTAATATCAATTATTTTTTAAATGATGAAAGCTTGTTGAAATTATTAAAATTATAAATCAACTTCAGTTGCTGTGGACTTTCATAGAAAAACGATATTTTTTTATGTATTTTTATGATATGTATAAGCATGGTACCTTAAGTATTTTGTAAAACTGGTATTATTCCCATGTAGATTATCTCATAACAAGTTAAATTTGTGATTGTTGTGACAGTTTATTCGAGCCTACATAGTCAATGATAAATCCATATGTAATTATACAATAGTCCTTGAAATTTTTACTGATGACTGACATGGCTCTCATTGTAAAATTAATTATCGAATTTGAAAAAAACACTGAAATGTGGGAAAAAGCTGATTTCGAAGCTTGAATATAAATAAGTTAAAAACAATTTTTTTAGGTTGAGGTAATAAGGAATAGATTAAGGGGAATACATTATTTTATTTGTCTGACTAACGAATCTGAAATAAATTATACATTTAATAGATTTTTTTAGGAATTTTAGTAACATTTGAACAACATTTTTACTAAAAATAAAAAATAAATATAAATAATTTTCCACATTTTAACTATGATAGCTAATTTTTATGCAAAATGACCCATTGTTCTTAAAATTCTATTTCAAAATCTGCATGAACAAGCTAGGCATTTATTATCACATATTTCAAAGTGTTATTGTTGATTTTTTGAAAATTGCTAGTATTTTTAACAATTTACGGGTAAAAATTTTTGTTCTTGAAGTCATTTAACAGAAACATTTAGGTAGAAAGTTACTTTAAAAAAATGATGTAATTTCACTGGTAAAAAGTTTTTCCTTGCAGATGTATACAAACGTAAAAAAGAGTATGAAAAGAGATAGGAATTAACAAGAAGTTTTCTTTCAAATTTACTTTATCTCTCTCACAGACATATTAAAGTTTAAAATTTGGAGGATTGTTTAAATATAAAGAAGTAAATTACCTCTTAAAGTATTTAAAAAGCTTCAATAATATCTTGGAAAAATGAATTTTATTTACAACATTTACCACATTTAATGTATTTTTGCGTTAGAATTTAAGAAATATATACATTAAATTGTTAAAAGTTATAAATTATGCAAATAAAAACAGGTAAAACAATGATTTTTGAATTTTGCTAGAATTCTCTGAATTGGGAGTGTTTAACCAAGTTTTTAGCCCTTCGAAAACAGTAGAAAAGAATATAAAAAACTATTAAAAATTTTATTTAAAATTAAAATTTTTTTTTATCTTTTTACTTTCCTCAAAATCTATAAATGAATCATAAATTAGTATAAAACTGGGAATAGTATTGTCGTGCTATAATGCTTTTATAGTTAAATTAGTTACTCAGTATGTGATCCTATATATAAATGTTGCAAAAGTTAAAATCTTTTAAGGATTTCCCATGTTTATTTAAGGTATTTTTCAATATTTGCTCCATATTAACCACTTTAAATCAGAGGCATTTTATAAGATATTTTAAAAGCAATGAAGTATGATATTTCTATTAAAATTAATATAAACGTCATTTGCATAAAATAAATAATAAAATAGGTGACTTTGCCAATGAATCACGTTTTAGTTTTTGCTCTTTTGGACAGATGAATGTTTATGTTGATATCGTGAAGCACCTGAATCTGCAACGAAAGCTGCTTGCATTATTATTTGGAGAATAATTTTTTGGGCATTCTTCTGGAATGCCGCTCAATGTGACGTACATCAAAGGTTAACTGAGCAGTGCATCTATCTTTGGGTTCACCTTTTCCAATACCTGTGATTTTCTTCATCACGTTGTCATCAATAAACAGAAAAATAAGAGCTGTCATACAATTTTCCATGCTTGTATGTGGTCAGAAGGCAGGTAATATTTATCTGTTTTGAAGCCTTAAGCTAACTTAATGTGGTTAAGGTTTACATTGAGGAAAAAGATTTTCTTATGAATTGATTCAATCGACGGAAATATATAAAGGTGGTTGAATATTCTTTATGTAGCAGCAAGAACCAAAAACATCATTCCAATGATTTGATATGTCACCCAAAATATATCATTTCACTTAGAGGACATTGCAACCACGACGTACCCAGACACTTTTTGGGCACAAGGTAAATTCTTGGTTAAATAATGAATGCATCTCATTACCATTTGATAATGAGATTAATGTCCATCTCAGATATGACACCATTGCAATGTGATTAAAAAATACTCGATGAGGTTATCATACTATCTGGCTAGTAATTTATTGCTTTTAAATTTAATCAATTATATGTGAGAGTTTTTCATTTAATATTTAACCCTTTGACCACACAATTTGTGAAATAAAATCACTTAAGAAATTATGTATTTTTTTTACGTATTTTAAATTTATATTGAAGTGTTAAAATATCATTTTTACTTTTCAGAAAATATTTTATATAGTTTTTTTTTTGCGTGAGAAACTAAGTTGTCAGAAAAACCGATTTCAGATGTTAGTACAGACAATTTTTTTTAATAAATTTCAATTGAATTACAGTTCATTTCTATTTATTTACATAATATAAAAAAGTAAAATGCATAAAACACATTAAAATGGTAAAAACGCGGGTTGCGTTCCTCAATAAAGCAGGAAAACACATCTCCGTGAAACTTACTGGCTGAGCATATTTTGCTGCATTATAGTTTCCCGTGAAAATCACAGGTTTGGTCCATCAGAGAGTTAAATGCAGATTCACACAATATATCTTATCTCCTCTCAGGACTGAAATCGGTATGATTCTCCATCAAATCAAGTTTTTTCTTGAACTTCAATGATTTTCATTCTGCAAATCCTGCTAGATAAACTGCCTGCAACTCAAAAATTGTTATTGCGACTTTCAACAATTCATCATATTACTGCTTCTAACTACATTGAAAAGTATTGAACATATCAAATGTTGTTATAAGGAAAGCAATTTTAAAATGACATGATATAGGTAGAAGGAAACAGTTCTAAAAAATTAGCAAAATTATGATATATTTGTGCAAATATTCAAATAACTCTATTACATTTTGTTTATGATTGCTTAATTTACACTTTTATTAAATATTTAATTTTATTTCCTAAAAGTGATAGTTTATTTTAAAAATTTTTTAAAGTTTAAATATAATAATAAAGAGGTAATTAACTTTTGCATTAATATTCATATTAATAGTAACATTTACCAGATCAAAACTGGAATCAGTGGCACAACAGCCATGTGGGGCCAAGGCCTTCAGTGCTCCTATCTGCATTCGTGACCATGGACCGTGGGGTGAGAAGTATATGTCTTGATTGGAGACAATGGTTAGTCGAAAGAGAAATTCACCAAACTTGCTTGGTAAGCATTTACATAGACCTACTGAAGGGATAAAAATCTGAGGTAACTTTGGCTTGCCCGATGACCAAACCTTGGACATTCGGCGTGGGACCATAAAGCGCTACTACTTACGCCACCCAGCTTCAAGTTACTAAATCATGATTACAATTTACTAAATTATGATATATTCGTGTAAATATTCAAATCATTTAATTACATTTTGATTAAAATAATTTAATAAACCCTTTTACAGGTTATTTAAATTTATTCCATTTAAGTAAATGTTTATTTTAATAAAATGTTAAATTTGAAAATATATTAAATGTTTAAATATAAAAGAAAATAATTGCTTTATTCATTAATATTCATAATAACATTTTTCTGATTATTAATATTTTGAGATTAAAAATATTTGTGCCACTTCTTCAAAAGTAATTAAAAAGGCATCATACAAATTTAAAATCCTAAATATATGTAAACATTTTAAATTAGTTAAATTAATTTTCTAATAAATATAATAAAAGTTCGAACAATTCTTATTTTAATATTTGATTTCTGCTCGAGTACACAATTAATATCCTTTTCGAGTTACAGAGCAAACCTACTATCATGGTAATAAATCCCTCAATGAGCCCATGGTAACAAATGACTAAAAATTCCAAAATGCCATTCATTGAGGCAATTTGAAATGAAAGCTCCCAGCTGTTGCCCTCTGCAGAGAAAGCCTCATGCACAATAACATTTTCAGCATTTCTCGGTAAGGCTTTATGAGGTATTTGCTGGGAATAGACTTCTTAGGAAACTAATATCGTGCATACAATTCCCTTCAAACGAATAACATTTAAGGGGTAATTATGAATTTTATGAGATAAAGATTAATTTTTCTGGTGAAAGAATTTTCACGAAAATTTTGTCTTATAATGCTTATGCTCCTTATGAAATCTATAACTAATATAATGAGCCTTGGTTTGATAATTGCTTAGATTTATTACAATTTTAATAAATTTTGAGAAACAAACCAATAAAAGGAAAGCGTTTTAATAACTGTTAAATGGCATTTAAGCATTTAATAGCTTGGTATATGGTACATAAAAGCACCATTTAATGTCAAAGCATATATTTCTACGTTACACAGATACAACAAATATGACTGCCGATTTTAGTGTTAAATGATGATATATAGAATTAAAAATAATTTTTAGATTTAGAAAATCCATTATGCTAATAAGTCATTTGAAATTTTGTCTTGTTATTTATAATAATTTATTATTAATCTAAATATTTATTTAGTCGATTGTATTTTATTTTTAAAAGTTTTTGTTCAATTCATTTGAAAGTAAAATAATAATGAAATCTGTTTATAAAAATTACAATATTTAAATACAAGTAATAGATTTATTTTTCAGCATAGTATTAAATATTAATTTTTAATTTAAGGCAACGGAAGTTTTAAATTAAAAATATACATAAGTTGCCATAAAATAAATCCATTACTTTTGTAGTAAATGGTTAATATGGTCGATATCTCTCGTAAAATATCCATCAAATAATTTATATTCATACAATCTGGAAAGGTGATGTTCGTACTAAAAGTCTTTTATTGTTTCCTGTTTTGTCTATTCAGTTGTCAGTTACAGGATGTTAAAAATGGAAGTCAAGTTGATACATTTACACTTTTTCTTTCATAAAGGTGAAAAATTCAATTAAGGTTGCTAAAACTGTGTATGGCGTTTATGGTCCGATATTGTAGCAGACAATTATGTGAAATTTCGCGGCTCAGTTCATTTAGTTTAAGTAGATTTCATGCTTAAAACGCACCTCACACAGGTAGGTCCATCGTTGAAAATGTAGATAATATCATTAAAATAATCGATGTTCGTCAGCTGCATCAACATCATATGGGAGCTAAAGATCGACCATAACACAGTTTTAAACTATATAAACAATGCGAATCCAAAGCATATTAAATGAAATGTTAAAGTGTACATAAAAATAATGGATTTCTTTTTCCTCTAACTATTAATTTCCCATTTAAAATTAGATAATCTTACTTATTCATTAGAACTTATAAAAAATATATGTGAAATGGTAAGCTATATACTTAAGTTTAACAAACTCCTTAATAAATCTTGACTTGTACTTTTTGAAATCAGCCGGCTAATGAATGAGTGGTTAGCGTTCTTTACTCCTGGATTGTAGATTAATAGTTGGAATCCCAGTTTGGGCATGGACGCGTTTCCTTTCTTACCACCTCTCTCTCTCTCTGTATCTTTGTCCTTCCTTTTTCTGAGATGATGGAGGAATGTGGCCCGCCCTATAAACAGATTTATGGTGTTGTGACAAGGGCAATGCTGCTGTGACTTGGTTCACTGGTGCCCACCGAGTGACGCTGAAATGAGTAGCAGTTTCCGGCCTTGTTGTGGGCGAAAGGTCCAGCCTCTCAGAGACCCGACATTTTTTTATTTTGAAGACAGTTCCTACCCCAAAATATAAACAGAAATAACATAAAATAATTAACATTTCTTGATATTCAGGAAATAGAAATTCGTGAAACCATACAAATTAATATCATATATACAAATATATATTCGGAAAATAGGTTTAGTTCGCTTTGACAAAAAGAGAAATAGTTGTTTATAAATTCCAATAATCTAAACTGTTTTATTTTTCCGGATTTTTTAGTTAGCAAGACAAAAACTATTTATAAGATCTATCAATATTTTTTTTTAAAGTTCTGCTTCATTTAGATAAAAATGAAACGCAACTTTAAATTAATAGGTGTTAAATAAAATAACAAGCATGAAAATAAAGCAAAGCTTTATTTTCATTAATTTTTATCATTTCACTTATTTGATTAAGTAATACTTAATAATAAAACTTAACAGGAAACCTTAAATTTAAATAAGTGATACTTATTTAAATTTAAGATTTCCTGTGTTAGCATATCAATACCAATCAGCTTTAAAATATGGAACAATTTTAATAATGTTATTTGTTTTTTCTTTCAGTATGTCTTTAAAAAGAGTAAACTCTTCAAAAAAGGTTAATAACCATGATATAGATATGACATAACAGATATCATGAGATATTTAATGTTTAAGATAAATGGATATACTCAAAATCCAATCCAGAAAAGCATTGTTTCACTTTTATTTTCTGATTATCGCAATACTGCTAATTGGAAAGAAATTAGCTGAATTTTTGAAATCTTGCTATCTGCTGCTATTTCATTATGAACTATCTGCTATTTCCTTATATAAATAAATAAATAAAAAAAATCTTCAAAATTTTAAAGTTTTGCAATATTTTGTCTTTAATTAAATGTTTTTATCCGTTTAATACCTGAGAATAATGTACAAAATACTTTAAGTATTTTCTGGAAGAGAACGAGATAACAACAATCACATTGGGTGACGTCACTGCAACGTAACTGCAACTTAAGAAAAATGAACACCAATATAATCTCATATATTGCTGTTCACTTTTCTTAAGTTAAAACTGCATTTCTATGTAACCCATTAAAGATATTTAAAGACACGTTGTCATTTAATAGAAATAATTTAACTTTTAGTTTGTGAAACAAGAAAGAGATATTAGCAATTAAGGGGAAAAAACATTGTCATTTTTTTTTGGAAATTTGAATGAATAACAATTTTATTTGCATCCAATAACAGAAAGAAATTTACCTTAAAATTTGTTTAAAGCCATTAACTTGCAAACATAAATTACAATTTTGAAACAGTGCTATAGTTATAAAAATTGTTATTTTGTGGATATATTTCAATATCAATTAAAATGAATAACCTTTACTCTAGGTTATTTATACCTATACTCTAAGTTATACATAGGAAGCACATTAAATGCAATAATTCTTTCATTATTAATAAAATTATTATCACTCTAGTAGATTATTAATCTAGTAGACTATTATTATCACTCTAATTGGATAGCTAGATGATGCCCTACTATTAAAAATGCCATAAGCTCCTTTCTTTGGGCAAAAAGGGCTTAACAGAGTGATAGCGAATTGTACTGACAATTGAATATAATAAACATACGTTTCTATAAATGTAAATATTGTAGAAATACAGATTGCTGAAGAGAAGACATTTGAGTTCATAAGCAAAAAAATGTGCTCTCTGAAGAATAATTAATATAGGTTTATTTACTTGAAAGTTAAATTTCATTACTTTAAATTTCATAAGTATTCCATTTGAACTTAACAACACATGAATTGACCTAAGCCAAAATTAAGTTATTGGAAAACAAGGCTGAGATGAATTACCACAACAAAAATTATCCACCACCAATAAATTTGCAATCAATAACTTAGAAAGCATTTATAAATTATATTACAATGTAAAGAGAGCAGAAACCTATTTTAGATTATGTTTTGAAGTACTTACTCTTTAAGTAAATTTTTTATAGTAAATCTATGATCATATTTGAAACTCATAAAACAGGACGGCAGAGTATAAGCTAAAGAATGCTCTAATTCAAAACATAAGTGAAAAAAAAATTTAATGAATTGGAAAAAGTTTTATTTTAAAATTAAACAAGTATCCCACATCCATTATTCTCATGAAGAATGTTTCTTAATATTTTAGAGAAATGCAAGAAAAATGTTACTTAATATTTTAGAGAAATGCAAGAAAAATGTTTCTTAATATTTTATGTTTAAAGATTAATAATTTATTTTCATGTGATTTAGTATTTGCCCAGCATTTACTACCATGAAGAGGGTTTGGTCGAATTAATATTTTATAGATGCTAAATTTTGTCTTTAAATTCATAAGCCGAAATTTTAGTTGGTATTTGAGGCCATGATAGCATTTATTTGACATGGCGAGCCTGTTCTTTATCCCAACAGTCAAATCATTGTTAGGGGTAATGATAGTTCCAAGGTATTTCAACTGGTAGTGTTTCAAAGGTTTAATTTTTCACTTTATATTATTTTGAAAAAGGTGTATGAACTCTCCTTGACTTTTGTTTTATCTTTAATTTTTAGGACTAATTTAACAGCGCCACTTTCAAATTGCTTTAAGCCTCTGCGACAAATTTTCTAGGCCTACAAATCAAGGCAAAGTCACAAGCAAATGCAAAGGTTTATAAACTCTTCTGGTAGATTGTTCCTCTTGCTGCGAGAGCAGATGCCCTGATAGCCTTTTCTAGGAGCAATTTAAAAACGACAGAGCATCACCCTGTTGCAAACCTCTATCTGTATAGAAAATTTCAGAAAAAAAAGTCGCTTCCTAGTTTCACCTTTCATTTTACCCTCTTAAGTTTAGTAGTCACTTTTTAGTAATGTTTTTTTCTGAATTTCATTTTGATTTATGCTTTGGAAATTACCCGAAATATTATCATATTAATATATTAATATTTGTATCATATTAATGTTTGTATATTATCATATTAATATTTGTGTCTATCATTTTAAGTGTTTCAATAAAAAAATTATGTTAGAAAAATAAAATTTACAGATTAAAAAAAATATTGTATAGCACATACAGATATATCTATAGTTTACACAGATTGTACGTATATCAAAAATTTTATAATTTACTAAAAAGTGACAAAATTTTAAAGTTTTCCATGGTCTAGATTTTCATTTTATAATAATAAAAAAATAATTCAGAATGTAGTCAATAATTTGTGTCGTGTAGCAAGCATTTTATTTATTTTTTTGCATTCAGTAGTGATATAATTATAAAAGTAATAAAAATTCTAAATTGCTTTGTTGATTTTAACGTGCAAGTAATCAAAAGTTCGTATTCTTCTTATTAAGAAAATTGATTAACACTATAGTTTAACTGATACTGTTGTTATGAAACAATATATTCTTGTTATAAAAATTAACGAGTATTTTATATTAACCAGCCAATTTCACTGACAAAGTGCTTTAAAAAAAGCAATTCGTCGTAATGAGTGATGCATTTATTAAAATTTCAATGAAATGTTTATTGTTATATTTTGAAACAACAAATTAAGAAACAAAAAACTACAGTTGGGAGTGAAAAATTGAGCACAATTTTCTTTTTTTAAAATAACTTATTTTGAAAAAAATGCTTACAAAATGTTTAAAAAAGCTTTCATTCCTACAAGAAATAACTTTTTAACGAGTTTTAAATTGTACTTACTTTTAATCACAACACATCATTTAAAAAAAAAAAAAAAAAAAAAAAAACTAGCCAAAACAAGATTAAGCATTGTTTCTGTTATGAAAGACACTATCAAAATTGTATCTTTTGAATCTATATTTTTATTAAAAGAAAGAAATGAAAATAATGAAATACGCATTCGAAAAGCAATAAAAAAGTACGGGATCAATA
Source organism: Latrodectus geometricus (assembly GCA_026290005.1). Taxonomy (NCBI): domain Eukaryota; kingdom Metazoa; phylum Arthropoda; class Arachnida; order Araneae; family Theridiidae; genus Latrodectus; species Latrodectus geometricus. Next base: position 1,329 of record JAPDSC010121376.1, on the reverse strand, counting down.
AAGCAAAAAATATTTTCAACATTAAAGTCCTTAACATTATGAAACGTTTTTTAAAAAAGACTTCAGAGTATATATAGTATATACTTTAGGCACATGTTATAAATTTTTGAACTATGAAGTTTCGACTAAAATGAATCAATCATTTTACTTCTCGATATTATTTTAAGATGTCAACCAAATAAAATATAATTAAAGAAAGAAGTTCATGTTAAAATTGCTTAAAATCTTTTAAAAGAACTTTTTTTCTAAGCTCATAACTGTAACTTTTATAATTTCATAACAATAATATAAAAATATTAGCTACAAACAACTGGTTTTGTGAAATAAATTTTCATTAAAATATCATTTGCTTGTTCATTAAAAATTTAATCTCCCAGATAAAACTTGATATTACTTTGAAGTAAATTAACTGGGTTTTTTTGTTTAAAACATCTACCAATGTTTCAAAACTTAAACTAAATAAAATATTTTTGTGTATTATTTTACAGAAAAACAAGATACCTTAATATTTTTTCGCCAGTGTAATCACGTGTTAAATATAGAAAACATTTTCAAGTTAATGTTGTAAAAATAATCAGTTTGTCAAAACATCTGATGATACTGTTAGAAATTTGTTAATAATACTTGTATTATTCTTAAAATATCCCAGACCCTTCTGAAATACTAAGATTTGGGGGAAAATTATGCAATTTAATCGTATTCAATGAAGAACAACTTAGAATTTTGGTCATTGCTTGAGCAATAGTTAAAATAGTTTTCTTTGTAAAATCATACAATTTTAAATTTAGAAAAATATTGGATTTTTTGTATAAAATATATTTTTGCTTCATTCACTACTGAAAAAATCTTAAGCAATAACTCATTAAATGTTTATAAGCCAATTTCCTTGAAGTCGAGATTTATTAAAGCGTCATTTGATTTTAATGAAAAGAATTCATTGTGAAACAATAATGCTGTGTAAAGCAAAAACGTATTCATCATTTGCAGTTTTTGTTCGTTTTCAAAATAAATTAATTAGTTGTTGTAAAAACATATAAAAATTCATTTAAAAACGCATAAAAAAGTACTAGGTAAAATTAAATTTTAGTTTTATTTAATTGTTTAATTAAAAAGATTAGTTATTTTAAAATCAATAAGTATGTGAAAATGGTAAAATAGAAATAACAAATAATAAACCAATTTTTATATAAAAGATCAAAAGAATACCATCTGATATTTTTTAAATTCATACTATTAGTTTTCTCTCTCTCTCTCTCTCTCTCTCTCTCTCTCTCTCTCTCTCTATATATATATATATATATATATATATATATATATATATATATATAT
>JAPDSC010121371.1:0-10471 GCA_026290005.1 Latrodectus geometricus | reverse complement strand
AGATCTACACTAAGTACAATGTACCTAATAAGTTGATTGTTTATTCCGAATAGTATATTTACCACATTTCTTCTGCCCCATTCTCGGATTCATTCCTATGATTTCTGCTTTCTCAAAGATTTAAAATTATATTATTTTACCAATTGTTACTTCCTAGTCCTTATGATACACTTGTATCCAATGATAGTTCTATCCCTATAACTTTATGTAATCTGAAATGTACATTTCATACATTCTATATATAATATATAATATATAGATATATATAATATATAGATATAATATTCTATTATTATACTATATAAGGTATGAAAGTATAAAATTGCATGAAAAAATTTAGTTTAAGCGTTACACTTATTGATACTAAATTCTACTCATACTTAATTGACATTTCGAATTTGTGCATGTTCGACATAAAAATGAAAAAACTTTTGGTTGGTTGGTACTGATGACACTTGGCAATGCCAAGCCCGCGTGTCAAGAGACTTGGCGAATGAAGTCAGAGAGGGAGCGTCTTCCGTTTTTTGAATAGAGCACCCTCATACAAAGGTGGAAGTACAACTTTTGGCTCACAGATGGCAGCATCATCTGAATCTTCCAATTTAGAGATTGAAACCAGAGAAGACCCATAGACTGGCTCCAACCACCCCCAGAGGTATTAATTTGTAATAAGAACATGGAGGACATTGCGACCCGACAGATTTTACGTGCCCCAGTCACCATTAGTAAACACGATGGATCTCCGGCTAAGCCGGGATTTGAACTGTGAATCTTCTGGTAACGAGAATGACGCCCTAACCAACCAGGCCATCGCAGCCTGAAAAAACTTTTTAACTATAGCTTACAATCAATCGCTGGGCATGATTTTTATAGGATATAAAGCTGAGTGTGTGTAAGTACCTTCAACTGGCATTAGATATTTTTTTGTTACTGTTATGTGTATTTCAAGTTATAAAATAAAAATTAAAATGAAACCAAAATGTTTAAAATGTAAGTTATAATAACAATTGGAGTAATGAACAGGCATGATAGTTCAAAAAAATCTTTTTACTAACAAAAAAGATTAATGAATATAAATATATCTATTTCACTTTACTATAAGCATTTCTATATCCTTCACCATAGGTCGCCATATACTCATAAAGTAATAAAGTATTGGATTGTTCGGAAAAAGTCGTTTCGTTTTTCTCAGCTGAATTAATTTTTTGCTAAAACCAACCATTTTATGAATATGAAATCATGCTACGACCAAAAATATAGTAAAAGGTATTGGACTAGAATTGACAATATAGAATTATATAAAATATTTATTTTATATAAATAATATTACACGTTTTTCATTTTCATATAAAACAAAATAACTTTCCGAAACAACCCAATATATTTTAGGAGCTACTGCTCCAGAATTATCTAATTTCTACATCACATGGAATATTTGAAATCAATTTTCTTGAAAGGGTACTTTTATATTCTACAAAAAATAAATTTCCATCTAGAATTTTACTAAGCATTACTGCATCATATTTTAAGATTTAAAAATAACAAAATTAATTTGTGACTTACATTTCGCAATATCTTGCAATGGAAAGTGATATTTCTCAAATAATTCTCTTCCTAATTCGCATCTATCATATACTTTACATTCTACTAATGAAAAGAGAGAAAAAATAGCAAGCACTGCTATTTTAATCTGAAAAAAAAATAATAATATTATTAAATAGCTTACTTAACCTTACATTAGCTTGATGATGAATAAACTTTAATTTATTAATAATACTTTCACTTTAACTTATATAATTTATATTAAGTTTTCATACTGGAATTAAATTCTTTCTGTTTTCTGGAAAATCTTATATCTGTGTACATCATTTATTTGAACTAACTTAAAAATCGGGAAAAATTTTTTAAAATTCAAAAGCCTCAGTGATTATTTTTCAAAAAGATTATGTTTTTGATTATTTAATACATCATAAGATGTTTTTTAGAATTTTAATTTTTTTATGTTTTATTTTATATTTAATTATTAAGATTTTATCTTTATAATTTTCTTTTACTCTATTAATAAATGAGTTTATACAATTTAGGTGATTGGTAACATTAATTTATATATGTAAATTTATATAAAAAAATTTATTCTTTTAATTTAAGACATTCTGATGTAATAAATTCAACCAAGTAATATTTCAAGCAGGAATTTTCAAAATGAAATTAATTTTAAAAGTAGAAAATAAATAGTACAGTGAACCAGAAATTTAATAAAATTTTAAAATTATTTCATGATATTTCATACCTTGAATTTGAAAACTTTTTTGCTAGATTGTAGATTACGTTGTAAGCAGATTTTAATAAACTCATAAACAAACACTATAATATACAAAGCACCCATTTAGTAAGATGCTTCCCTACGATTATTATTGTAGATTGAAATGATAATTTAACGTAAAAAAGAGAGAGAGTCTGCTTAAAGAATATTTTGATGATTAAAGAATTATCGAAAGGGACAATTGTATACAGTTAAAGAATGTTGAGTCTATAAAAAAGGAAGATTAAAGATGACAGTTAATTTATATTTTGAATAAGTTTGTTTCTTGGATTTCAAAGAATTATTTTATGAAATCATAAGCAAAATTTTCTGTTTAATCTAATTATTTTGGCTTAAATATATTTTTTGTACAGAAAGAAAATATTAATTGTGAAATTCTATAAAAATATTAACGGATACTTACCATTTTCAGACGATTTCTTCGTCTTACTTGCACTGTCTAAGCTGTGTTTCTGAGGTTGGTTGACCTCTTTAGCAGGAATCCCTTCAGGAAGAGGCCCTTGCACGTTCCGCTAACCTGGTTTTCACTTCATTGTCAAGGTTCATCCTCTTGAATCAGTAAATTAAAAAAAAAGTAATAAAGTAATAACAAACAAATAAAAAACACTTCACATTCTAAATTATATTGGCAATCGTATAAGTTGTTTCACACGCATAAGTTTGAAATAAAAATCTAATTTTACTTTTATTTCATACTCGAATATCTTTTTTAATTTTATTGTATATTTTTTTTTATTTTATTGCGCGTACAATAATTTTATTTGAATGTATCTGGTATATTTTTGTTTTTGGAAGTGTTAAAATGTGAATCAAAATACATTTTTTTAATTTTGCTTCAAAAAATCAATTTCTCTTGTGCAAATATTTTTAATCTTTTTTAATATTTTTCGGTTATTATAATTAGAGGCAAGCTGTTTTTTAATTCATATAACACAAAAATCATGGAAATTCTATCAAAATAAGAAAAAAAAATTTTTTTTCTTGTATTTAGAATTTTACAATGTTTCTTAATTTTCATAGAAAGTAATACTTGCAGTTAACAGTTGTTAAAGACAACTTATAATTTTATAAACATAATTTTTATTTCCTCTTGCATATCTATTCAATAATTAATGTATTAGATATTTTGAAGATAAACAAATTCTGTATACTTTCAGTGCATTTATGACGTATTTATTTTCAAAGAGAATTCTTTATTAACGTTTATTTAATCGCTTAGAACTCAATTATCAAAATTCTAAACTAAAATCTTGAATATTATTTCCAAAAGAATTTTTTTACATAATGAGTATCGTATAGTAAAATATCATTTCTATGCAATTTATCTTCAGAAAATAATTTCTAATTAATTAAAAATGATTGTTTACAAAACTGCTTTATTCCAGTTTATCTTAATGTGAAGTCTCAAAGAACTAGAAAGCATGAAATTAGTTATTAATTTTATAAATAGAAAAAAAAACTTATTGCTAATTTGAAGTTTTTGATTGAAATAAATAATCCTTTAATAACCTGGGCGAATTTTGTAAAAGTTTTGAAAAGGACAATAAAAAAACATGTTTGCTCAAGTATTTATGTTGCATTATTTTTTACATGAAAAACGTGTTAGAAGAAAGTAGGTGTATGGTGTAAGAAATTTTACAATGTCCATTTTATTTGTCTCGAGGGATTTCATTAAATTTCATTAGCGTATGAATTGTAAATTTGTATTCATACATACACTTATTTTTTAAATTATTTCTTAAAACTCATTTTAATAAGATTGATTCTTTGACTTGAGAAAAATTCTTTCCAATCATATGTCTCAACTTCTTCATTGAATCACCTAAAATCTCATTAAATAGACGAAAATTTGCAAACATGCATCACCAAGAATGCACACATGATAGGCATATATGATTAAATTTTTTAAAAATCAATTTTCTTTTACCTTAATTATTACTAAAATTTGCAAAAAAAAAATAAATAAATAAATAAAAAAATAAATAAAAAAAAAATAAAATAAAAAAATAACTGTAAACGAAAAATGTTGTAGACGGTATGTTATAAAAATTATGTATAAATACAAAATTTTTGCAGCGATCTTAAAATCTGACATTAGTTTTCCAATATTAATGTAATAATGTGCTGCTTATGATCAGCAATTTCAGGCTGTTTAGTAAGGATGAAGTTATTCGCCGAAAACTTCCAGCTGAGCTTCTTATATAAACCTAAATTTTGTTCTTAATCTGTAATAAATAATAGAAATACTAAAGCAACTTTTATATCACCACAAGTTTTCCATTTTTGAAAATTTGATGCTCTGGATTTCAACTTTGTTAATTAATACCAAAATCTTTTCATAGTGATAATTAAAAAAAATTAAGAACATCCATTATAGGCAATTTTAGTAAAATTAATTTAAAGTTTCATTTCTGAGTTTTTAAAACCAAAAATAATCCTATTTTTCATTTTTTTAAATATAAAATACAGTCTCATAATATTTAATAATTTTGAGCAATTTTTTTTTTAAACATTTTATCCAGTACATATTGTAATAATATTGAAGCAGGGATTCACGAAACCTTTCGTAGCCTAACAAGAGCCGTTATTTTAATCAAAAATAAATAATTAAAGAGGTTTCTAATAATAAAACTACAAATATAACATTGCATAGTGTTTGCACTTAGTTAAAATTGCTTCCGATAATATATTGGATAGAAATACATTGAGCGAAATAATTTTAAAATGTTATTCGTTGGTGCTTAATACTATTCTAGCAGATTCATTGCCTTTTCCTTTTAACTACGGATCTTAATTTTGGTTAAAATAATTGTACCCCCTTTTGGTTTGGATACCTTTTAGTTATATTATAATTGGATATTCTTATTTCTGTACATCGATTTGCATCTATTTCATAGGTAAGTACATTATCACCAGATTCAATGAGAACTTTTCAATTAAAATAATTTATTATGATGGTTGTTTGTCTTTTAAGGTGAAATTATTAGTGATTAAAATTTAAAGCTTCTATTGATTATTATTTGGTGAAAGAAATTCATAAATATTAGAATTATCATTTTTGGACTCTCTTTCTGGATATTTGAAGCATTATCCATAATTTTCTCTATGTGAACAGTGGCAAATTCATTCATTTACACTGATGACTCCAAAATGCAACACCAAAAAAGACCAGATATATCATCGTGAAGTTTATTTGCCATGCAATACGTTATACAAAGATCGGATGACTGAAATTGCAGCCTCTTGTGAAGTGTGGATGATGACAGTAGTTAGTAGAGTAACAATTGTTAGATATAATCGCTTCAACACGTTTTGCAATAGAATCGAATATCGTATATTTGAACGCATTATTGGGGATAGCAGACCAAGTGCTCGCACATAACCAAAACTGATCTGATGTGACAGCTGATGGTGTTTTACATCTCAGTTATTTTGCAAGCATGGACTACACGTTTTCAATTATCAATAGATCAGAAGAACAATCAGGCTAATGAAGCAATTCAGTGAGATGAAAGAAGTCTTGAACATTGCTTGCCACTTGTGGTTGCACATTACGTTGTTGGAATATTGCTAATGTCAAGTGCTTAAGATTTGAGAAGACCACAAGCTCCAATACCTCTGGCTGTTCAGTGTATCGGAAATGCATCTAGTTTAAAATGGTTTTGAACTCCAATATCACCTAAAACCATGTTATCGGATACAGAACCAATGAGAAGATGCATAATGCAACATTTTAGCTGTCTTTTACCATGATGTTTTAAGATTCAAATCTAACTATTGTGGTAATGCAGACAAAAACGGGATTTGTCAGTAAAGACAATGCTGGTCCATTCCACTGTCCATGCCTATCATTCATAACATCATTGTCAGCACAAATGTGAGAGGCTTAGAGTCAATAGTAAACGAAGAGTGGACATCTTGCAGACATTTCACTGAGCTGCAAGCGAATGGTACGAGGGTATACATGATAATGAGTTACAGTCTGTGCTGTTGTGTTATGGTTTGTGATGTGACTATGCAATTTATCACTATCAAGCGCACTCGTCATCAAGTGAAGTAGTGTAACGAGGTTTATGCAATCAGCCTTGTCCATCTTTCATTTCTTCCTGTATCCAGTGATTACAGAAGCCCATCACAGTCATTTGGTTTCACTCTACTTGACCATTGATTTCTCTGATGGGAAACTCACACATACTACATCTGCTATTCTTTCTTGTTTAAAATGAGAAACTTGCTCGAAAGATGCTCGATATCTCCTACAGGGCGTAAATAAACAGCTTATAAAAAAATCCAGGAAAAACAAATGCCATATTTTAGATAAGTAATCTCTCTTTTTTTATATAATGCTTGAAGATGGCGATAAAATCACCGGTTATGTTCATAGGAGCTGCAATGCTAATGGTTTGCATATCTCATGTCGCAAATGCATGATGAATATTTCACTTAATTTGCATACTTACGTCATGATGTTCCAGTTATCTATATAAACTACATAACTTAAATTTAATGTAGATATAAAACGATGTAAATCTTACAATATAATAGTGCTTCCCACTAAATTAACAGCAAATTTACGTACATAATTTAATTCGTGGATGTATGTAATAAATTATATTATATGTGATTTTCAGAATCAAGTTAGCTTAAAAAGACTTAGAGAAATTTACCTTAAATGAAGAATAAATAATTTTATGAAGCCAAACGTTTGCACATTTCTAAGTAATGTTCTTAATTCATTAATTAGTTAAATATATTTTCTTTAGTATTAAATAAATATTTTTCTTATTGATAGATACTTCCTAGAATCTATCATTTATAGACACTTATATATATATAGAAAGTGTATATAATATATATACACTTTCTAGAATCTATCATTGTTCACATAGAAAAATTTCAGATATACATAAATTTATTAATATTTATAATCATCTGATATGAACTCCAAACTCTCATTTGTAAAAGTGCAAAGAGCTCTTCGGATGATTATTTTCAGAATTCATTTTGAATAATAAATACATAAGATTCGATTATAGTATGATAATCTTATATTTTATATTTTTATTCCCTATGTAAAATATATATTTTTTTTTTATCCTATATCATGACATTACGGCTGAGACAGGTAGCCCAATAGAGTTCAAAAAGACAATGTTTAAAAAGATTTTTGCTGATTTAGCTACTGCTACATCACTAAGTCCGGACATATATTTATGTAGATAATCGTGTCCTGTTTTAATTCTGAAGTTAGTGACATCAACAGCTCTAGGCAGATCATAAGGGATGGAATTTTTCATTAAGTAACTCTAATTCTTTTGTTTCTCCAATCCTCTAAAACAGGGATCGGCAACCTGCTTGTCCTTAAGAGCCCAATACTAAATTTGAAAATCACCGAGGGCGCATATTTTATAGATAATCAACAGGTATAAATAGGCATTAAAAAAAACGATTTTTTATAACTTTATTGTATTGGTGTCATACATAATGATACATATAATTCAGTGTGAAACTTAGGTGTCCATATTTTCAGCTAATTTCTTATAATTGGGGATATATTTAGAGTTCCCGATCCTTAAACAATTATCTAAATGTGAGTCATTAAACTTTGTTCGGTATTTTGATTTCAAATATTTCATATTTGAGAACAAAGACTCGCAATTGTATGTTGTTGCACAATAAGAATAAATTTTTAGTGCACATTTCCTTAAAATAGGATACTTATTTTCATCAACTAAGTTCCAAAACATTTTATCATTACTATGAGCTTTTTAAATAAATTTTAAAACGATCATAGTAACTTTGCAAGTTTATTATTTCTAATTCTAGGTCTTCGATATTACGATGCTCGAAATACACTGAGACTACTTTAAGGACATCACCTTCAGTAACATTGTATGGATTTATGAAAAATCTTAGAACGGGTCCTAATGCTGCAAAATCTTCAAATGTTGAACAAAACTTTTCTATTAGCTTATCTATAATTTCTAAGTATGATGTAGTAGTAAAATTTTCATTATTCAAATTTAAACTCTTAACAGTATATTTTATATTTGAAAAATGTGATAACGATTTTTTCAATAGATTTCAATAACACTAACTTGCATTTGAATCCATTTACTGTACTAATCATGTCAGCGATATGCTGATTTTTCCTTGTATTTTTAAATTTAATTCATTCAACTTTGCCGTTATGTCTGCCAGAAATCCGAGGTTGATTAGCCAATCCTTATTTTCTAATTGCTGGTAAAATTCGCCTCTTGATGCAATAAATTCCTTTATTTGTGGCAAAAGGATGATAAACCGCTCAAGTATTTTACCTCTCAAGTATTTACAATCTGCTCAGCCATCTCACTTCAGTATGTAAAAGATGATCTGTGAACTGAACGTCCTCATCTTCTAAAAGTAAGTTAAGCAATCTGTGTTGCATAGCTCCCGATCTTATGGAATTAATAATTTTTGTTACTATCGTAAATACGTGTTGAAAACAGATTGTTTTCGCGCATAACATTTCCTAATGTAGAAGGCAATGTTAAGAAATAAATTTCGGAAATAAGGAATCCTGTCTACATTAGGCAATAAATCCTTTTTTCTTAAAAGTCATCACTGGTGCTCCGTCTGTTGTAATTGACGATAACTTTTGTGTGCAGGTAATTTTACATCAGTTACATATTTTTTAAAAGTAAAAAAGATATCTTCTCCTCTGGTGCTTCCCTTTAATGGCAGAATTTTAAGGAATTCTTCTTTTGTTGTAAAATCAGAAAATACAATCTTCACGCATATTGCTAATTGTGATAGATTTGTCACGTCTGTCGATCATCTGTAGCGAAAAGAAAATGCAATTTTCCAAATCATTTGTTAATTCTGCCTCCAAATTCTCCGCAATTACTCCAATTTTTTCTATTAACAGTTAGTGCTGATAATTGCAACTTGTTTATAGCTGAAATTATTTCCTTTATATTTTTAAATTCTTCAAAAAGTGAATCAGCAGCTTCTAACATGGCTTCTTTCACTAATTCTCCATCTGTAAATGGTTTTTTATTCTTAGTTAGCAAATGCGATATTTTATATGACGTGATTGTTGCTGCTTTATGTTGTTGCAGTGCTTTAGTAAAAAAACTTTGCTGGTTAGTTATTGAAGATTTTAATATTTTTTTCTTCTAATTTCAGAGTTCATTGGATAGTCCCTATTAAAATTGGTATGAACGGTCTTAAAATGTCGTTCAATATTACTTTTCTTGGGAATCGCAACACTATTATTACACAACAAACAAATATACTTCCCTTTGTAATCAAGGAAACAATATAGATGTTCCCATTCATCTTTAAAATAATGTGTTCTTTTTCTTTTACATTTATTCATGAAGGGTTTTAAAAGAAAATAATTATTTCGGATTACTAGATAGTTTTAAGTGCATGGTCTACGCGTGGTCTATTCGAAATACGAAAACACACTAACAAAAAATACGTGCGTGTTATTAGATACGGTCAAGGTTAACAAACTGCTAATCTATGCACAATCCTAAACTCAACTGACTACTTGCTGTATATTGCCGTTTGACAAGAGTAAGTAAATCGCTCTGTCAATCATACATTTACATTAGTCCAGCAAGAACGCATTAAAAATCGATCGGGGACGCCACGTTGCCTACCCCTGCTCTAAAAATCCCTCGTTAAACTATACATTAGGGTGTCCCTTTGATTCTCGCCAAGTAGTGATTGTGATTGATAGCCAAACTGGGCAAAACTGAATCGTGTTCTGATTGGTTTAGATACAATCGAGGCACTGATTGGCTGATAGTTTTTAGAATTTTGAAAATCCAACGAGCATTGCGTTATTTTTGATTGTTCAACCATACCTGCTAGCACTGTAATCGGTGCGAACAGGAATGGAGCCAAAAAATTCGCCAGAGGGTACCATAAAGTATAATTTTACCAAATCCCCCTAAGATATGCTTCAAATATAACATCCATGATTCTCTTAATACACTGATAGTGAAGAGATGATCAGGTTGAAAGAGGTCAGTGGCACTTTTGGCTAGAGATTTCCTGTGATTCCACAACGATATAGGATCCATTGCAGAACAACATTTTGTCTACAATTCATCAATAGCAAGATTACATACATAACAAGTAAATTATCAAATAGAA
>JAPDSC010121370.1:0-12345 GCA_026290005.1 Latrodectus geometricus | reverse complement strand
ATTCTTATTAATATTTGGACAAATATCTTATTTTTCATTCAAAGTGTAATCTTTCCTTATTTTAGAAATTCTAATACAAAACTTGTAACATATTTTACAATTTAAAATATAATTCAATTTTATTATTTAACAGAAATTCAAATCTAATAATGGAAATTCATTATAACCAAAAAAATAAAGAGCCATGTAATCCAATTGAAATTTAGATTATCATAGCTCCACGCTTTGGTTTTATTTACACAAAATCATACACATAAAAGGAGTAAAATAAATTTAGGAGAGCAATTAGGGCAAGAAACACAAGCTTTTTTGTTAACTAAGTGAACTATACATATTGATTTATAGGACACAAGTCATAAATAAATATGAAGAAAATTAATTTAACTCTCATTTCACATAAAAGTATATTGATGTTTGAGTAACTGAAATCAAAACAAGTATATTTTAGAGTTGCTGCATTTTATACATAAGAGATAAAAATTGAAATATTACTTCATTCAAAAAATAATTTTGATATATAATAATTTTAATGACAATACTTAGGAGCTTTATCTATGTGCTTTTTACTTAAACTCGTTTCATTTAATAATCTATTGAACTTCATTCATATGGAAATAGTAAAAATAATAATAATGTTTGGATAGGTATTTAACAAATTATTACACTCTTAAATATTTATTTTTGTATACGTTAATTGCATATCAAATCCTTTTAATAAACAATTCGTGAAGAAAGTGGTCGTATTCCATTCAAAAATTTATATTTATGAAGTATAAAATAAATAATTCGAACCACCTGCTTTGGATACTTTGAAAAGTGTTTCCATTTTTTTCACCTTTTTTTTCTCTCCATTAAATAAAGTTCCAGTTTAGCAACCTGTAATGCGGCAACTTTCAGGCATTTTATTTATATTAGGTTGGGGAAAAAGAAATCCATTATTTTTACGTGAACTTTATGTAACTTCTTTTGGATTCAATTTGTAAAAAGGTTTAAAACAGCTTTCATGTAGATTTTTAGGTCTTGCGTGTTACGACTGCTGACATGCGGTTCACTTCGATCATTTTTGATATTTTATAGACATTTTCGACGATCCACATGCGAGTTGCATCTCTAACATCAAAAATACCCGAACGGAATCGACGAAACAAAAATTGTGCGTAACTGGTTGTTACAGTCTTATATAGGACGATAAACACCTTTCACAATTTTAGCCACCCGGCTATCTTTTTCGCCGTTACAAGAGAAAAACGAAAATGTATCGAATTTTCTGTTTGTTGTCTTCCATTTTTAAGACCTTGTACTCGTAACTGAATGAATCAAACAAAAAAACGGAAGAGGATATTTTAGTGTCAAATGTCACCTTTCCAACGAGCATAAATCTGAAATTGTTTGATAGATACCTCACGAGATAGCGATCACTACAGACGTCTACCGAAAAAATAATGGATTACTTTTTCCCCTACCTAATATAAGAAATAAAATTTTTAACTTAATTTCCAGAAAAATTCTACGTCGCTTGCTAGAAACCAGGAAATTTCTTCCAAATACGTTCCAAACATTTGACAAATAAACATTTCGCCAGAGGGAGCTGTTGTCGTATTGTTACATTTTTATCCTCCCATTTTTTCAAAGTGCTGTTTGTTTTGCTCCCTGTCTATGGGAGTTGGAGGTCTTAATTATTATTAGTCTGTGAGATTAATTCATTGTGTTGGTTTCCTCAAAAAGCTTGTATTTGGAAATGGTCTCAACACAATCATTGATTGACCCTTAGGCTGTTCAAGCACTCTGCAACAGTACACATTTGCTATGTTCATTATGCTCTCATCCAAGTACTGTGAGATGAAGCGGGAAAAATGAATGAGATCGAGAACTTGGCAGTTATTCACAACTGATAGAACGTTAAGAAGCGTCGATCGAAGTATTTTAAGCCCCTATTACATTAGAGTTGCCGATATTTCATTTTGAGCAACTCCCATAGACTTAACATTGCGTGACGTCACAGCTTGATTTTCGGCAACTCGAGCTCATCGTCCAATGAATGTTCGAGATTTCTATTAGATTTGCTATAAGTAAATAGCTGTTTTACTAGATTTATTAACAGATCGCTTTTCTGGCTAACATTTTTAAGGTTGCCATATTTTATTCTGTAGGTGTCCAGATTTCATGATGAATTCTTATTTGGGATTTTAATTTGTAGCCAAAATTTGTTTACATTACGCCATCTTGCTATTGTTTCACTCAATTTTAGCGTTTGAAACTTCACGTTTAGAATGATAAGATCTAATCTTTGTCGACATGAAAAGGAAAAATATCTGGTTAAAAAATTTCTTAAAACTTTTGGGTTTATTTCCTAAAATAAATAAAATTATCAACACCTAAAACAAAACTGGTATTTTGAAAACATAATATTTATTTGTAGTTTTAATAAAATAAAGAGATCATACAAACAACACAGGTGAAAATTCTTATCATGTGTAAAGACATCTTTATAATGATGATAATTTAACTTTAATTCGGACGCTATTTCATCATACGTCCTTTGTTTTAATTTAGTTAATTTATATTGGGAATCTGAAATATCCCATATATGAGGCTTTACTCTTATTATTTCAATAAAATCAATTTCCATTTCTTTTGTCCATTCAACACAGATATTTGCCATTTTCAAGTATATACATTTAGCACGTGCACTCATTAACAATAATGAAAACATGTTACTTTTTGGCATCTTATTATTACCGCTTGGCGAAAGTAAAAGACAACACCAGTTCCGTTAATCATCTATTGGCGATACGAATTGCTCGAGTTGCTGCTACATGCACAAAAAAATTGCTCATTTTCGGCAATTCATAACGCCAATAACTTTCATTTGGCATAAAATTTGACGAAAACTTGGCAATGATGAAATTTCAAATGCGCAGCTGTAAATAAATCTGAAATAACATTGGACGACGTGTCCGAGTTGCCCAAAATCGAGCTGTGACGTCATGTAATGTTAAGTCTATGGGAGTTGCTCAAACTGAAATATCGGCAATCTAATGTAATAGGGGCTTAAGTCAATTTTCATAAACACTCTCCAAGCTTTAATGTTGAAAGACATGCAGCTCTTAGTTTTTGGACACTTTTTAAACATCTAGGCCTACGAAATGCAGAGGCAGTTTTTCCTGTTCCACACATCTTGGCTTCGAGCAACACACATTGCTTCTCTCTTTTAACCTCATTGCATTCATCATCTTTAAAGCTAAGTGTTCTTTCGCGAGAGAGATCTTAATAAACTTACTTCGTTGGCGATGGGAGCATCCTTTGGTTCGTACCTTTTAGTGTGCCTTTTCCATTCAATTTCCTAAAATGTATTTAATGCGGAGAATAATTCTTTCGAAAACAAACATTACCAGCAAAAGCGGTCATTCTCGAAAATATTGAAGGGAAGCAAGTGATCCTAAACTGGAAATTTTTGCTTACTTGTCTGAGAAAAATAAAAGGAACGAACATTCGTATTGATGATAATGCTATTGAAGTTATGTATGGTTATCCAAGTGCTTTGCTGTGAAGCAGAATACAAAAGATTTTAAAAGTATCTGACAGTTAAAAAAAATTGTGTGCTGGAAATGAAACTACGAAAAAATGTCGGAATTTTTTTGGAAATGAATATCGAAGTCACTACTGTTTGATTAAGATCTTTTCAACGTGGATCAAACAGATCTTTTTTTTAAGATCTTACTTGAAAGATCACTTTTCTTTAAATGTAATAAGATGTGAAAAATGAAGCAAAGAATCAGTGCTGTGCTTAAACAAACTTGAATGAATTAGTAAAACCGCCTCTGATCTTCACAGGAAAATAGTTAATAAGTTTAAAAAGCGTTCACCAGCTGTATGTCATGATAATATCAAAGCTTCGCTGATAGGAAGCTTTTAAGAAAGTTGACTGAGATCGACGTTTTCTACTGAAAAATTGTAAAGCTCTTCTGATTGTGACGCTGTTGAACATCGGGTGACGGATGTTACGTTTCTGCATGCACGTCTATCAGGTGGATGCTTAGGAGTTTTACGGGTTTATTTTCTTGTGACACGTGAATATGGCCCATCATCTATTGAAAGATCTCCCGAAAAATAACTTACTTTTTTTTAATGTTATAAAATAGTACATGTAGATAATTATTCTTATCATGGGTTTCCAACATTCAATTTAAACAAAATATTCAGTTAAAACTTTTCTGTGTATTAGCCTAACTTTTAAATTATTTTAAAGGAAAATGTTAGAGCAAACACATGATAAAAAAATTTTTATTTATAAAAGAAATTGATAAAAAAAAATTAATCACTTTGTTCATAAATTCATAATATAATATAAGTCATAAGAATTGAAATAAAAAATTGATGAAGTTATTATTATTTTTTTTCCAA
This sequence comes from Latrodectus geometricus, assembly GCA_026290005.1. Taxonomy (NCBI): domain Eukaryota; kingdom Metazoa; phylum Arthropoda; class Arachnida; order Araneae; family Theridiidae; genus Latrodectus; species Latrodectus geometricus. Next base: position 7,941 of record JAPDSC010121370.1, on the reverse strand, counting down.
TTCTTATGACAAATAGATGATGCAATTTCATAACAGAGACACTGCTTACAAATTCTGAAAAGAAGGGGTTAAATATTTGACCTAGATTTTGATGCTAGAATAGTAAATGGAGACTTTATGCATGCCCATGCGTTGGGTGTGTGCTCGAAAGTTATCTCTCTTATAAGATGCCGCATGAAATCATTTATGCAGGAAACCATCTAAGACAATGCCCTGCTTGTCTATTTGCTGTCTGAGGGAGAACTTTCTCCCTCAGACACGTATTTGATTGAGCAATGAAATCGAAGAACATCGATCGATTCATTCTTCAATGAGCTTTACCGCAGAGTCACATTTCAGCATATCGTCATGAATTCTAGTTACACCTGGTGATATATTAGGTTGGGTAAAAAGAAATCCATTATTTTTACGTGAACCTTTTGTAACTTCTTTCAGATTCGCTTTGTAAAAAGGTTTAAAACAGTTTTCATGTAGATTTTTAGGTCTTGTGCGAAGCTACGACTGCTGACATGCTGTCAAGTTTGATCATTTTTGATATTTTATTGACATTCTCGACGATGTTGTATCCATGCGAGGTGCATCTTTAGCATCCAAATACCCAAACGAAATCGACGTAACCAAAATTGTGCGTAACTGGTTGTTACAGTCATATATAGGACGATAAACACCTTTCACAATTTTAGCCACCCGGCTTTCTTTTTCGCCATTACAAAGAAAAACTAAAATGTATCGAATTTTCTGTTTGTTGTCTTCCATTTTTAAAACCTTGTACTCGTAACTGAATGAATCAAACAAAAAACCGCAATAGAATATTTTAGTGTCAAATGTCAGCTTTCAACGAGCATAAATCTGAAATTGTTTGATAGATACCTCACGAGATAGCGATCACTACAGACGTCTACCGAAAAAATAATGGATAACTTTTTACCCAACCTAATATATTCCTATAGAATACTATTTTAGCAACTGTAAACTAATAATCATGGTAATTTAGTAACTGAATAAGTTTTTTCATTTTTTTATATCTTTTTTTAAGTACTTTTTATTTTGATTAACAAATGTGTTGTCTATCAGATTTTATCATCCCCCTCTGTCTAGCAGCCTCATCGTGTTGAGAGGCTGTCCCTAGATGGAATGTGTGATATACGTCCGGAGTTTTTTCCTACCCAAAACCATTCCATTATATCCAGCTAATGCTAGGTAGGTGACCGGTGGCCGCGGTGGCCTGGTTGGTTAGGGCGTCGTTCTCGTTACCAATTGGTGGTGAGTTCAAATCGCGGCTTAGCTCCGTCGTGTTCAGTAATGGCTACTGGGGCACGTTAAATCCGTCGCGTCATAGACAAGAGCGCCTTCAATGGTGTGATCAATGACGAATCTGGGCGCACGAATCGCGAGACGTCATCTTTTCAGATGAATCCAGGTTCTATGTACAGCATCATGATGGTCGCATCCAGTGAAAGCACACTGGCAGCGTGCATTCGTCATCGTCATACTGGCCCATCACCCGGCGTGATGGTATGGGGTGCCATTGGATACACATCTCGGTCACCTCTTGTTCGCATTGACCGTGTTTTGAACAGTGCACGTTTCATTTCTGGTGTGTTACGACCCGTGGCTCTACCCTTTATTCGAGCCCTGCGGAACCCTACGTTTCAGCAGGATGATGCCCGACCGCGTGTTGCCGGTATTGTACGGACCTTCCTTGATACGGAATATGTTCGGCTGTTGCCCTGGCCAGCACGTTCTCCAGGTCTTTCACCAATAGAAAACGTCTGGTCAATGGTTGCCGAGCGACTGGTTCGTCACCAAACGCCAGTCTCTACGGTTGATGAACTGTGGCATTGTGTTGAAGCTGCATGGGCATCTGTACCTGTACATGGAATCCAATCTCTGTTTGACTCAATGCCCAGGCGTATAACTGCTGTTATTACAGCCAGAGGTAGTTGTTCTGGGTACTGATTTCTCAGGATTTATCCACCCAAATTTTTTGAAAATTTAATCACTGTTATTTCTAGTATAATATATTTGTCCAATAAATATCATTTTGTTATCTGCATTTCTTCCTGGTGTAGCAATTTTAATGGCCAGTAGTGTATATTATAATTTTAGGGACTCTTGAAACGATTATAAGCAAACTCTGGTTCTTAGGAAACTGACCGTTCTCAAACAATTTACAGCGTAATTCTCCTTAAAGTGTTAAAAGACGAAAGCATTTCAACAGATATTAAAAAAGTGATTCACTGTAAAAGTTAATTAATGTTGATTTTACATTTGTAATAATTATTTATTAAGCATTTGTAAAATTTTTTTGTTAAGCAAATTTTACAAAATATCAAGTTAATGAAGTCCAAATATTGTATAAAAAGTTAAATTTTGTGTTTATTATTAAATGTTCTTTCTGACTTTGAAATACCCCTGCGTGTATGCCTTCTGTATTTATGCTTCAAAGAAATTGATAACATAGAGACGAATAGTAATTGAATAATAAAATGTACATGTGGGATAGATTATATAAATTAAATGTGTGTGATTTGACCAGTTAGTTGGAAGCTGTTGTGTTGGAGTCTTCGTCATATTGGTGCAGGATCAAGAAGAAAACTCGCAATTATTGACCTGCCAACCCAGAGGTATCATTTCACTTGGAGGACATTGCAACCAAGACTCAGGTTTCGTTCCCCAGTCACCCTTAGAGAACTCGAAAGATTAAATTTGGTGTCGAACTCAATACCTGTCAATAACGACCCCTTAACCAGTCAGACAGCTGCAGACCCTTCCAAACAATGAGGTCGTGATCTGTGTTGGCACCAATCCCTAACAAATTTGTGTACAGCAGCGGAGCAGAACTAACGAAAATTTGACTTTCAGGAGTAAAAGTCTAGAGATCCGATTGATACTACAATTTTCAGATGTCGTGTAATCTCTTTATGTAATTTAAATATTTTTGTGGCAGTTAAAATTCGTAGGCAAGCAGACATATTTGTTCCACATTATTTAGAGTTGTCAAATTTCTTTAGTATTCTTTAGTCATCTGTTTTAAAAATTAATCTAAGTTACAAGAAATAAAGTAAGAGAAATCCACTAAAATATTTTCCCAAATTCAAAAATCGCCAAGGATTATCTGTGCCTTATTTTCTCGTCAGGCTAATGAGACATTTCAAGCTACCCACTTTTCTTTGCTACCGGTACAATATTTTCAGGGATTTGTACACTAGAGAACGAAACAAAAATACTGTCTTTCACTCGGAATGCAGTAAATCGCTGACTAACATAATGCTGGACAGACGTTTTAATATTAACCAGGCATTTCATTATCATTATAGCGTGTGTCACAAGAGGTTACTTCTGTAAACGGATGCCTATGAATTCGAATCCTAATCCAGTTCACCTAGAAAGATACTTGTTAAATATTATTGTTAAATAATATTTTTGTAATAATAATAAAATTAATATTATTGTTATGATTGTTAAATATTATTGGTACGAGATGATCTAATTTTTAGTTAACAGTTCAGTAAGAATTTATGCCTCTCCGTTAATATGCTGTGAGAACCCATATGCAAGTATAGAACTCGTCATTCATTGTGCAGAGTTCTTCAATATATTTATTTATCTATACTAAATGTTTTCGTTCAACAAAAATAAGCAAAGAGAAACATTGTAAAACTCTAACTTAACATAATCAGTTAATTCTGTACATAGCGTTCATGTTAACCGTTTGAATGCGGCGAAGCGCTATAGCGCTGTTATGTTATGTTTATACTTCAGCACTCAAACGGTTAAAGATCATACAAGTTCATGTTAAACTTCAGTCGAGTGTTCGAGATTCTAAACTATATTTCCTTTTGTTTTCATCGTTTTAATGCCAGTCTTTTCAATAATTAATTAGTGGGGATATCTCAGCTACCCTGAAAGAATCTCTATCTGTAGTAAACATCCTTCCTTATGAATTGATGGGAAAGGTTAATAATTTCAGCTGGGATTATCCCAGTGTTAGCTCCATTAGACCAGTAGTAGTTAAATAAGTCATTAGGATACAAAAAATTCCAAGTGGCTGACAATTTTATTTATTGATATAAATAATAGCACAGAATTACAAAAAATTATGATAAACATATGTAATGCAGTCTTTGTTTACACGTTTAGTCAAATAGTCACTGTTAATTATTTTTTGTGCAGTTCGCGTACTCAATGAAATGCAAAAATCGCTTTTAAGGTATAAAAAATCCTGTAAAAGAACCATTTACCTTTCACAATATCACAGGAAAAGTCAAAGAATTTGTGTGAGGGAATTCTTAGAGAACATTTCTTATATAACCCTTTAGCTTAAGGCTTTAATATTGATTAACCTCTTAAAGCACGAGTTTTTTTTTTTCGAAAAAACTTCCAAAAATAATCCATATGCCATCTATGTTAAAAGTTTAATTATAATTTAGCCTATCTAGTTTTACTGGAACGGGTCTGAGACGGGCATTAGAAATAACAAAAGCGCCCGTGTGAAACAAGCATGTGGCAATGACATTCGCCCGTGTCAGACACGGGCAAATGCCTTAAAAGGGTTAAAAATTATTGGCTTTATATTACATGGCTAAAAATAGTAAACTTTGGGAAAATACTTACATCGATAGGCAATACCTAATAGCACATATTCAATACATTCTTATATTTCTAAAAATATCTTAGATTAGGGTGTGTTTGGTAGATTTACACTTGTACATTTCATTCAGAACGTGGATTGATAGTCATTAATATTATTTTTAATAATTATCAATCCACGTTCTGAATGAATATAAGTAAAAGTATAAAATATATATTAAAAAAATAATTTGAAATGTTAACCACTTTTAATTACGCTTCTTTCTTCGAACTTAAAAAATTTCTATTCCAAATTGTTCAATGTGAAATACAGCTTCAATATACATTACGAAGAAATGAAGTTCGAGTGGAGCAGCAGCAACACACTTTTTTTTATTTTGAAAGTAATTTTTATCAAAAATGTCAAAAACTAAATTTCTTCAGTCTTGTAATACGTTAAAATAAATTACGATTTAAACATATTTTATAATAGGATAAGTTTTTATCACACATAAATAGAATAAATAAATTGATATTCCTTTTAAAGTATCCAATTATACAAAACTTACACTTACAAAATTGAATAGTTTTGTTTTTACTTTTAACATAGTTTAGTTCCGTTACCTTTCTTTCTCATTTAATGATTTTGAAGAATTCAATTTATGTCGGAAAAATTGTATGTATTTAAAGACATCTAAAGTAACTTGTATACTTTAAAATATAAAACATGAGTAGAAATTAAAAATGTTATATTATCCATAGCATAAATTGATCGGTAGTGTGAGTTTGAAACCTGAACTAATCCTCTCCGGGTGGTTTTAAATGCTAACTTCAGCATTATAAAATGGCTTTGTCACTGGGTGTGCCTTGCTATACAAGTGTCCTCACTCCTTGTTATGATGAAAGGTGGTAAATGATTTGTAGAGTTGAATGGCGCAGGGTCCGACTTACGGACAAACTGCGCCAGACTTTATGAAAAGTGGTAAGTTGATCCTAAGAAACAGTTTTATCGTGTTCTTTCATATTATTGACATTACTCGTCATTCGAGATTTTATAGAGTCCCATATTTTCAACACCCGATATAACAGATTACGCAATCTACAAATTTTCAATTGGATTTTCATACAACGACATCAATTCCAGAATTCACAATTTTCAAAACTCATTTTACTGCACTAGACAAAAACTTCTTCGAACAGGAACAGGCCCATTCTCATCGACTTTTTTTTTGGAGCGTGTTCAGATTTAAAGTCAAAAGAGTTGAAAGCCATTAAAAATACTAGAAAGGGGAAAATTTTAAGATTTAACCCTTCTTTGCCTGTTTTTTTCTTTATTGGTGAAATTAATCAAGTTGATATAAGTCATGTTCAAAATTAAAGGAAAAATGGTTAAAAAAATCTTAGTATATATTTATAGCATAAATTTAGCAAAAAACAATATGCTAAAAATTCCCATCATCATCCAAAGTTAGATCATTAGCTTAGTACTAAATTGAAATAAAAGACGTGTTACAAACCTTTCTTCCACTCATTTTCAATTTTTTAGCAATAGAAACTCTAATATAATAAAACAAAATTATAAACGAAATCATACGTTTATTGCAACTACAACAAACAGCGGAATGAGACAACTTTAAGCACTGATAATGACACTTGTTTATTTTTGACAGCTATGTTTCTTTTTATGCAATGGACATTAAAAAGGTATCCAAACACGATCAACTTAAAAAGAAATTGTTCTTTTATATAATTTTTGGGCATTATAGGTTATGATGGAAATTTCCACTACTATGCAAAGACGGGTTAAATCCTTTGAAAAAAAATCATTTTCAACTTCGTTTTTGTAATTTTTATTTTTATGATCATTTGCTAATTTTCCCTGCCTTTCACAGCTTCGAATCACCGAATTGAAGGGTAAAAAGGAATTTGGGAAATTTCCATCAAAATAGAACATCCTCTCACAAGCTGACTAATCTGATTCATCCTTTTGGAATTTTCCTTCCTTAAAATGTTCATTTCTAAAGAATCTGGGTATTCACTTTACTTAAGTTATTATATAACTTGATGATTACAAAATGAATCTATCAAGTTAAATACTCGGCATAACTTGTTTAATTTTAATTTAGTATAGTTTAATCTCTAAGTAAAATTTCTAAAAATTTAATCTTCTAAAATGATTCAGGGAAAGAACTTTACATTCATTACGTTGAATTGATAAATTTATATTTAAATTCCGAATTTTAAATTTTAGAAAAATTCAGAGTTTCATCCTGAAATATAAGTATAATATTGGTTATAGTTAAAAAATTTTAAACTGATCAGTTTTATATAAAGGAAATTTTAAAACTATGTCCAACAATTTGGAAAATCCAGAGAACGTTTTAAATGAAAAAAATTAATTTGAAATAAAAAATTTTTTCATTTAATCTAATGGAACTGTCGAGCTGAAATCGTAGTTGAAAAGAAAAACTACTATATTTTGAACTAAAATAAGGTTCCACAAAAAATTTCGGGTAATTTCAAGTTATTCAACAAGAGCTTATCGACATCAGTAACAAAAAATTAGAATTATCATATTCTTTTATAAAAATAAAAAATTATAAATTTACTCAATAGTTGGACAGTTTTTATAGTTTAATGCCTCATACAATTAGTTTTACAGAAATAATAAAAGCCTTATTTACTGTAAATTTCATTTATTTTAACAATTATGCATAATTTAAAATTTTATACTTACTTTTACAAGCTTAATTTTTTAAAAATATTACACACACAAAAGTTTACTACAAATTATACAGCAATTCTATAATTGGCTCTATTTTTTCATTTCTGAATAAGTTCTAAGAAAGTTCAAGAAACCACATTGTTCATGTACAGGAACAGTGACATTTTCTAACTGCCTTCTGCTACTTTAAAATTTATTTTTTAGAGCTCATAGAACCTTAGACATTTTTTTTCCAAGTTAAACAAATTTTTAAACTACAAAATTCCAGATAAAAAGTATCGAAACGGTGTTTAATTAAATTACATGAATGTGTTCTTTGGATGGATTTTTAGTTCAGTGCAACACAGACCTTATTTGGTCAATATCAAGTTTTAAACAATGGTTGGTTTCAAATGAATGGCCTTCCAATTTTCAGGTTATATGAATTTCAATCTAAATTTCGATTTTTAAAATCTAGTTTGGTCAAGTAAACCCTCGAGAACGTAACAGTACAGCAAAAATCATTCTCGTAAATAAAGTTTAAAAGAAACTGAGGAACATGCCAATTAATTGTTTAAGTTGTTAATTTTTAAACATAATGCCAATCAAATGCAGTCACAGTTTTGTTTAGATATTAATAATTAAATTCAAAATGTACTAAAATA
>JAPDSC010121359.1:15609-50108 GCA_026290005.1 Latrodectus geometricus | reverse complement strand
TATATATATATATATATATATATATATATATATATATATATATATATGGTTGTGTGTGTGTGTTTAATTTGGTACTTTCGTTAAAAATATAAGTATAAATCCATTTTAATAATGATAAAAATTATAATAATGAGTAAAGATTTATTTTTCAATATTTTTATTTCGACTCCATAATCGAGCAGTGTTTTAAAAAACCTCAATTTGAATAATATTTAATTAATTATTTTACAGTATTAATTACAATTTTGATTACATAATTAGAATATTATGTAAGCAAAATTCTTAAATTAATTAGTTATTAATTAGAATTTACTTTAATTATTAATTAGACTTTGCTATATGATGTAATCCATCATTTGTTTAGGATTTGTTTCAAATTTAGACAATCTTTCGTGAAAAGTTAAAAATATTTTATGGCCGAAACCTATTGAAGAATTATTTCATTTTATTAAATACAGAGTATTTTGTGTAAAAAAGGACTTTCATAACCCTTTTATTCACGATAATATCTTGAAATCACAATTTTAACCTTGCTCTAATATAATAAATAAGAATTAGAACCGTTTAAAATCGTAATAAATTCGTATTACGATTTATCAAAATATAGAAAAATATTTCAGTGGATTTAACAATAAATATAAAGCTCTTATGTTGTCATAAATTTGTGGAAAACAAATTCTCTAAATTTTTTACAATTAGAAATTAAAATAAATACAGTCACCCTAAAAATTTTAATGAATTTTAATTCCAAAATTTTGTTTTAAACTTATAGTAATGTTGTAAATATTATTATGAAAACAAACTTCTTCTGAGATAAAATATTCTGGCAAGAGAAAAAATTAAAACCAGGAAAAGAAGAAAAAAATTACTTTGATAGGAGCCATAAATTTATAACCATTATCATCAAACCACATTTTTTTTATTTTTAGCATTCCGACCACGAACTCTCTGTGGAATAGCCATTAATCTTATAATGCAGTTAAAAGGGAAAGTTACTGTTAAAATAGTACTCTCGATCGAATTGTGAAAAGAATATTTTTTGCAATAACTGTGAAGCTGAATATTTATATTTTTTTTCTCATTTTTTATGAATTCATATATATTGCTTTTTAAATTTTTCTAAAATGATCTATTTCTGCTCTTACTTTGAATTACTTTATTGAACCTAATATTTACGTACAACGTCATGTAACTTTTAAAAGAATGGCAGTGAAAAATAGAAAAGCGATATAAATCGTTTTGATTCATATGAATATATAAAGAACATTTTTATAGAATCTGATATATGAGAGAATCAGTTTAAATATTTTTACAACAAAAATATACAAATTACTAGAAATTTTATATGATAAATTTATAATAAAAATTTCTAGTGAAGACTAAATAAAATGCATTCTCTTCATTGTAATGATTTCTACAAAAATTTTAATGTAAATAAATTTTTAAGTACAATTAATGTTAGATTAAGTTTGAGTGAGTAATTTATTTATGAAATGAAAAATAAAATGTGATTATTTGATAAATTTTAATTCTGTATGAAATTAAAAATTTCATATCAATGAAAAATTCTATCCATTTTGTTGATACAGTGCTGAAGTATATGTAAGAGTATAATCAATGTTTAATATGTGTTAAGAATTTTTGAATTTAAAAATACTTAACACTTGTTGTTTTGATTCATGTTAACTGATGAGTTATTAAGTTCCGTATTTTCGTGAAAACATATTGTTTAAATATTCAATTTACATCATTTTGAAGAACAGATAGTAAATTTATTACTAAAAATATACTATTTTGAAATTGGATGAAAGAGACAAAGAAATGGTTAATGATTGCCAAATATCAATCAGTACAATATATATATATATATATATATATATATATATATATATATATATAAAATGTTTCTGAACACACAGGGAGATGGTTTTAGGTGTCTAACTTCCTCTTGTGTTCAGCAAACCATACATGTGTGTGTGTTTCCATTACTTTGATAAACATGTTGTGTGTTTATCAAAACAATATAAACACGTGAAATTTCTAAAGAATCGCTTAGTAGCATGGTGTAAGACTGCCTTTGGCTTTGGCATGTAATGCAGCTTATATCCCCGTAGAAATTGATTCATATAAGTGTGCTGTATAATGCTTATAGAAATATTGTATCATTCTTCATGGAGATATTGTGAACGTTCTGAGAAAGAGCTGGTAAAGTATATTTCTATTTTGGGCGCTCTAAAATAGACCATAACGGTTCAATAATATTGAAGTTGGTCGACTGATGGACAAGTTAAGTGTATAACTTCACCCCTGAGTTCAACAAAAAATGATTAGACAAACCCAACAGCTGCATTATATTCCAGGAAATTTTTAGTCCTAAAGGAACAAAGTTTGCATCATTATAAAGACGTGGTCAACTAAGATTTAATATACTATATATACAGATTTTATATACTACCCAGAGATCCTATCAAGGTTATGATTGGTCCATCCAAAGGCACAACATGGCTGCCTATATTAAGACAGATCCACCTCCTTGTTAGAAAAAAAATCATGGCGATCGCTTGTGTAGGTATCCTCCAAACGAGAATCAATCCTATGGTTGGTAAAAATGTCAAGGACACTACGTCAGACCATATTTTTTTATCTCTTTAAATCTAAAAATTAAAATCTAATTTCATTTTTATTAATTAATTTGGAGTATTGTTGTTTATACTTTTTACAATTTATATATGGATTTCATATCTATGATGGTTCATATCCCATATTTGTATTTGTAGTATATTATTAAATTATAATTCTTTCAACAATGTTCTTGAGTATTTTTATAAAAATTTTTGTATAATCACACATTATATTTAATATTCATCAAAATTGATTTAAAAAAAACTTCCTACATTAGGGGATTGTTAAACATTACTCCACGATTAGTATAAAGGGTTTATATTCAAATAATTAATATGTGTAGAAATGTATTTTAGCAAATGAATAATAGAGAACACCCAATACATTGATTATTTGATTCAGATATTTGTATCTCTGTTGAGGAATGTATCTCACGATATAATATAGCTATATACACAGAAGCAAATCCTATTAATGTTAGTCTATCAAAATTGTTCCTAAAGAAATTTTCAGTTCAGCAATAAATAAATGCTATTTAACTATCAGTATAACATAAAAAATCATGGAAGTCAAGAAACATGAAAATACAGTTTAGCCATTAGGTATTCTTGAAACTCAATGATTGTGCATTAAAATTTTAATTCAGATTTTTATATCTATGTTGATAAGATATGATTTATATTCCAATTTAATATAGTGTAATTTATAATATAGTTCTAATTTAATATAGTTGCTCCCAAAAGAAAACCCAATTTTACTTGCGTCTTTCAAAATTATTCAAAAAGTTTTTCAAAGTTGAGGAAAAGATTAGCCTAATTTAATTAGCTAAAACAGGACTATGAAAAACATTAATATTCATGAAAATGTATCTATGATCACACATTGAAAATTTTTATTCAGATTTGTGCATTCTTATTGGTAATTGCTTGTCATGATATAATTTAACTACAATCCCACAAGCAAAATCCAGTGTGTTTAATGCTATCAAAATGGATAAAAAAAAAATTTTAATTTGTAAAAAAAGATAAAATCTTTATAAATTATATGATAATCCAAACAAATTAATATACTTAATACTATATCTAAGCTGATAAAGAATCAAGGATAAAAAAATAATTTTAACTACATACACATTTAATTTTTCTTTAAATTATATTAATTATTAAATAATTTTTGACAGCAATAAATATTTAGATTGTTTAGTCCTTTAATATTATAATAATTTTAAAGGATTAAACAATAAATATTTAGATTGTTTAATCCTTTAATATTATAATAATTCTTTCCTCATCATAAAATTTTATTGAAAACATTTAACTCTGATTAAAATAGAAATTATATGAACTCATGTCAAGGACACAAATTTTAATCATTTAATGTTTAATTTGATTATAAAATAATCCTCATTTTTAGGTTTTTCTTAGATATATTGGGTAATTGAATATTTTTTGTTGAGTAAACTTAGAAGATGAATAATAATAAGAATTTTTTTCATGAATAGTGTTTTAATTAATGACATAAAGATCATAAAATAAGGAAACGTGAAGTTTTTGCTTTACTTTCTAGTTAATGGCTTCTCGACTTTAAAATTAACCTTTTAATCATATAAAGATAAGTTTACCCCTCATTTATAAATGGCTTTAAAATAGTGGTATTTCTGCGTCACGAGTTTTAATTGAATTTTTAAAACACACAAGGTTTAGTATACTTTGTCACATTTTTTTAATGAGCACTTAGCGAAGTAAACATTAAAAAAGTTGACTATGTCATGGATATTTTTGATAAGCTTAATAAAGAAAGCTCATTTATCTTAAAAGAGAGATAATAAATTTAAATTATTTTGTCACTTATTCTTATCCACTTCAAGTGAAGAAGCAAAGTATTCTAAATTTAAGTTTAAATAGTTTTTAAAAACCAGGGTAATGATAAATGAATATATTATTTTCATTTAACTTTATGCTTTTTTTTTTCAAATCTGTTATACTAACTTTTTAAATACATGAATTATCTAAAACTGTTTGAGATATGTATAGTTGCAATTTTATAATTTATGCTTATACAATTATATAAGTGTTCAGAGTAATAAATTATACAGAAACATTCATTCTGAGACAAACAGTATTTTACTGTAATTAAGTTCATAAATACACCATTCCGCAGATATAAATTTATATTACTGGCAGGTTATTGTTTTCAATGAAAATGATAGTTTCTATTTCACACATTCAATATTATAAAGTTCAGAGAAAACAAATCCTATTGCCAAAGGAACGAATACTGGCAAAACATTTTTTTCTTAACGGTGGGCACTGGATGATTAACCCTTGGCCACAACAAGGTCGGAGACTTCTATTCAATTGGCGTGGTGCACCTGTGAACCAAGTCACAGAGGCGAGTAGCATTACCCACATTATACCACCATAAACCTGTTTATAAGGTAGCCAAATTCCTCCATCAACTCAGAAGAAAGGTTAAAGAAATACAGAAAAAGAGAAAGGAAGGAAACGACCATACCCAAACCGGGATTCGAACCCGAGACTAACAGCCTAGTAATCAGGAACGCTAACCACTCAGGCACTGGCCGGCACTGGCACAAACATATATATGTATATATTTTTTAATATATATATATATATATATATATATATATATATATATATATATATATATAACTTATTATTTTGTTTTTTCGAAAGAATAGTATTACTCTAACGTAAATTAAGTATTCGTATGTTCTTTGAAACTAAAGAAATATTTTGTCATTGTTTTGTAAATAAAGATATGATAGTATTTGATGGTTTGGATTTTGGAGCATTAGAACTTATGACCAATTTTTATTCTATGGAACTTATTAGAATACTTTAAATATTGAGAGAAAAAATTCATTTTTAATATGAAACTAGATTTCAGAGACTTCTTTCACAAAATGCTGAACATCTATTATTATTTCACCACTCTTTACGAAAATAATATGTTTAAATTACGGAGGATAACATTTATAATCACTTTTTATTTTAAAAATCAAGTTTTATCAGAAATAAATTGAAGCATCTTATGAAATTTCAGTTGGAAAACCAAAAGCATATTAAAAAACACTTTGCATATTATTAAAATTTACATTTCGCAATGTTTTCATACAGAATGTAATTTATATATTAAAAATTTATTTATTTGACGTTTTTGCTTTATTACTATTTTTACATATTTATTATTAATTTGCAACACATTATGGTATTTCATAAATTATATATTTTTACAATTTATATCATGTATTCTTTCACTTATAGGTATAAATAAGTAAAACTAAAAAAATTTATTTCTTAAAATTTTTTAACAATGCTGATAAAATAACACTATGGAAGCAATGTTTATTCAATTCGATTTTAATGATAACCTTTAATCTTTTGTGCAACTTAACACATGTTTTCTTAACAAGTATTTTCTGACATTACTGAATAATTTAAAAAATAATTAGCATTTTTATTTTGCTGCTAAAATCTACTTTATAAGTCAAACATTTCATTATGCAGCGTAGTCGTAGCTTAATTTTATTTTAAATGCATTAATTAATTTATTCGTTTAAACACTGAATATTGTTTTATTATGACATGCAGAACGTTAATCTGCGACATCCAAAGTCCATGTGCTGGTGTAGCGTGGGTGTGGAAAAGAGGGTGAAAGCTCAGTGTGACCTCATCACTTAACTGTATTTAACAGTCAAAGGTTCGCCTGCACCGTTATGTATGTGATAAAAAAGATGAGAAATGAAAATACATCACCATTTATTGTTTGTGTTTGGTATTACCAAACTTTTATTCAGTCTTATTTAAGTTTACTTAAGTTTTTTTACTCATACTTTATAAATCAAGCAAGGATCGATAATTAAATAACGATTTTTTTTAAAGTGATAAACGTTTAAAAAACTTAATGTTTTTGAAAAATTGTTTTATCAATTTTTTTTACATTTTTATCCAAAAATAAAATCAAAACTTATTCTTAAATCTTCAATATAAATTTTCCAAAAATAGTGAACAGTTTCATGTTATTTTCACAATACCAAGTGATAAGTTGCAAATTGTAGGGCATAAATTTGTATTTGAGTTAGTAAAAAATTAATAATATAAATAAAAGGCAATAAAAATATATTTCGTTTTTTAAAATATCTGTATTTTAAAGTAATATTAAATACGGATGTAAATTTTGACTTTAAAAATATTTTGTCATTTAATTGTAAAAATAAATATTATGAAAAAATATCCTTTTAAATTGAAAAAATGAATATTTCTTAATGAATATTATTTTTCTGTTTTGTAGTTAATATTTATCCATTTAAATGAATTAAAAATGTAGTTTATAATAAAAATTGCTTATTTATAAGTTTTAGAAGTATTAATTTTACAATTTTAGAAATAATATTATTGTAGACGTTGTGGTTTATTTCATAATTGTAAGTTTTTGTTACGCTCAAAACTGTATGCTAAAACAAATAAGAAAAATAACAGAATAATTTTTAACCTCTTAAATTAATTTTATGAAAAAAGTGCATTTTTTATTTTCTTAATCTTTTGACTTTAAGTACATTTGATGAATAATTAGTCTCTGAAGGTTTCTTTAAAACTCATAGCAATACATTTTCCAGCAAAACAATGTTACTATGATTAAACTAACAAAAATAAATTCAAATTTCTAGTAGAGTAATTTCGGAGAAAATGTAGTAGATATATTTAAGTCAACGAAAAATATACAAAGCTGCAGATAATTTATAAGACAAAATTATGGTTCCAAGCAAACATAAATATCATGTATTTTACAGATTCCTGAAATTAATTTTAAGAAATCAATTTAATTTATGTTTTTATTTAAATAAATTTTCTGTTTCACCATAAAACTTAAACTATTTTTATAAACTAAAACTATTTCTATTAACTATTTTTTATCTTTCTAATAAGGAAAGATAAAAAAAATGATATTAAACCTCAAAAATATCAATACTCATAAAAACAATTCTATTGTTTATTATTTTTAACGTTTATTTATTTTAATAATATTAAAATTATTAACCCTAAATTTTACTTAAATTTAATCCATAACGATTAAAGAAATTGAAATTGGGCAGATATCAATTTAAATTAAACATTACATTAAAAAGAACAATGCTACATGATTAAAATCAAGTATAATAATTAAATAATTTTTAATTATTATACTTGATTTTAATAAAAATAATTTTTAATAATAAATAATTTTATATATATATTTTATAATAAAAATTATATGTATACAAATTTTAATAATAGTTATAACAATATTTTTAATTATAGGTTTTTTTTGACAAAAAAAATAATCATGCGTAAGGATAACAACTGTAAGAATTATCCTTTCTTCCTTTACAATTATCACTTATAAATAAAATATATAGAAAATGTTACTTTTAAAGCTTTTAAAAATATATTTTCTTTTTAGTATTCCCAAAGTGTTGAAAGTAAATGCAAATAAGATTAATAGTTTTAGCGCTAGACAAAATGATTTTCCTAAAAAAATTATAAAACATAATAAAAGTAAAAAAAATTATTTTAATATATTAGTAGACACTATTTATATACTTATATTAACAATCTTATCTTAGCTTAAAAAATAATTTTTTATTTAAGTTTTTTTCATTTGAATCTCTTGTAATTTGTGGATATTTTTTTTTAACTTATACTGACTTTTTGTTATATTAATGTCTTCTTTAAATATTTAGAGATTAAATATGAAGTAGAGAATAAATCAAAGTAAATTAGCCTGTACGTCAACGACTATTTTATTTCAATTGTTTTAAATTTAAATTTTTTAACTGTACGGAAATTTTATTGCTCTAAATAAGTTTCTTTTATTCAAAATTTCAAGCATTTTTTTTCTATTTTAATGAATAAATAGACATTTAATGTAGTGTTTATATGTTTTATAACTTTCAAATTTTGCTTTCATTAATACGTTAAAGTGTCTAGTGATGTGTTTATTATATTAGTGCCTTTTAAAATTCCCTGTAGTCAACGATAAGAGGCAGGCTAAAGCTGCATTTGCCCTTTCTAAAATTGCTTTTGTATTGATTAGCACCCAATATTGCATTAAAAAATCCTATGTCTTTTAAAGTATGCTTTTAATAATAAATAAAATAATAATGCGTCAATGCATTTGTTCATGACTAAACGTAAAATTTTTAAAACGAGTTTGCGTAGCTGCGCGTGTGCAGATTTACAAGACGGCATGTATGTGATTAAGGTAATTATTGTATAGTTCATAAAATTTTTCACTCTCATTTATCTTTTTATTTAAGAGAAATGATGTTATTTATATTTAGCTTAGGGAACAGACTTATTTTAGAGTAATAAAACTTACAATTATTACTAATAAAAATCCACACAATTTTCTAAAATGTTTTTCATTCTAATTTGAAGCAGAAAAATATTTTGTATGAACTTCTGATAATAATATTGAATGTAAATTAAATAATACCTTGATTGAATATTAATCATTTTATTAATATTCAATCAAGGTATTATTTAATTTAACTAAGGTAGCACTGCATAGTCATAAAATTTGTCACTCTCATTTAAGTTTTCATTTTAAAGAAATGATGTTACTTACTTAGCAGAATACATATACTCTACAGCTTGCAATCATCACTAATGAAAATCCACACATATTTCTGAAATTTTTTTCAATCTAATTTGAAGCAGAAAAAATATTTGTATGAACTTCTGATAAAAAACGCTGAGTGTATCATGGTAATATTAATCAATTATACTACATATTTAACTTTACTAAGGTAAATACTGCAGGATTCATAAAATTTATCACTCTCATTGAAGTTTTTATTTTAAAGAAATAATGTTACTTACTTAGCAAAATACAGATACTCTAAATCTGCAATTATCACCAATGAAAATCCAAACAATTTTCTGAAATTATTTACAATCTAATTTGAAGCAGAAAAATATTTTTGTATGAACTTCTGATAATAACGCTGAATGTATCATGGTATTATTCATCAATTTTTCCATGGTACTATTGATCAATCAATACTATTATTAGTCAATTTAAAGATTGAAAAAATATTCAGAAAGTCATACAGTTTTTTTAATTTTTTTTTTTCAAATTCATATGAAGCAGAAAAATATTTTTGTAGGAACTTCTGATAATAACGCTGAATATATCATAATATTATTAATAAATTTTTCCATGGTATTATTAATCAATCAAAAGTATTATTAATAAATTTATAGATTGAAAAAATATTCAGAAAGTCATACAGTTTTTTTAATTGTTTTTTTCAAATTCTTTTGAAGCAGAAAAGTATGTTTGTATGAAGTTTTGATAATGACGCTAAAGTCTAAAGAGTACAAAAAATGTTAGCATCAATCATAGTATTATTTAACCCATCTTAGGATAATTAATTTCTAATTATACGTCAGTTTAAATAGATATCAATAATCTAAGATCCTAATTTTAAGCTGATGGCATGCGAAAATTGATTCTGTCCATAAAATAAACCGGAGCTCAATTTCGTTAAATAATATGTTATTTTTATTCATTTATTTTGATACTACTAAGGCATCAGATAACATGATGTTTTTATTTGTTTTGATTAGATATCAATTTAGGAAACTTATTATTGTGTATTCTACGGCTTTGCTTACATTTAATCAGCTTATCTTTTAAGCTTTGTAATAATTTTATTAGACTAAGAATATTTTAATAATTTGTTCTTAATATGTAACATTTATTAAAAGATAATATAAATGTTAAGAAAAATCTTTAAAACTTAAAAGATTTTTAAACAATATGCTTTTTTGTTCACAGTGAAGAGAGTTTTTGTGCATTTTAAAATTCATTTAAATTGCTTTTTACCTTTCACATTCTTATATAAGTTAATTTTTTATAAGAACTAATGCTTTTTCAGCATTTATGATAATATTATGTATACAAAAGAAAAACAAAATCACAAGAAAAGAAAGTTTTTCGAGGTATAAGAAAATTTAGTAAACAATATCGTTTGATTTTTAATATTAATTTAGGAATATTTTCAGTTTTAAAAATATTATACATGAATAAGAAAAATAATATAATTTTTAAATAATAATATTCCATTTCTTTTTGTGGAATAACGAAACTTTTTTTTATTTATTAAGCATTAGGAAGTTAATTCATAATATTTTCTTCTTATACCGGTTGATTTTCAATCAATCATTAATTTTAATATGATATAACTGTTTTTTAAATTACTTATCATTATTTATATCATAAACGTTTAAAAACAATTTGTATTAAATTAAATTATAGATACTGCTGCACAGTGAATAACTATAATTTAACTTTTTGGGTAATTTATTTTCTAAAATTATACAAAATATATTACACAATAAAAGTTATGAAAGGAAAATTAAAAATAGTTTGACATTTTTGAGTAAATGGAATTTACTTTCAATTTTAAAAAATTTTCCAGTGCACATAATTAGATTTACCTTTATTCTATAATTAAACTTAAATATTTCAATTATTTCACTGTTTTAAATGTGATTTTATCAGTGCATTATTTTATTATAAAAACGAATAATGTTTTTAAAGCCTTTTTTCAGTTTTATAAATTTTCTATTACACGTAATCAAGTTTACTCTTATTCCAGTTAAAATTTTATATTTAAATTAAATTTTTCACACTTTAAGTATGAATTTTCCGTGAATTTTACTTTGCAGAAATGAATAATGTTTTAGAGTCTTTTTTAATTTCATTTTTATAAATTTTCCACTACTCACAATCAAGTTTACTTTTATTCTAATTAAACTTTAATATTTCCCAGTTTTAAATATGAATTTTTAAAGAATTTTGTATTACAAAAACAAGTAATGTTTTCAGTCTTTTTTAATTTCATTTTTATAAAACTCCATCACATATAATCAAGTTACACCTATTCTAATTAATTTTAAAAATTTATATTTAATATTTCACAGTTTCAAATGTGATTTTTCTGTACATTTTGTATTACAAAAAACACGAATAATGTTTTAAAGGTCTTTTTAATTTTTTATTAAATCTACATTTTTTTTTGCCACTCAAAATATTTAAACACATGAAAAAACAAGCAAAATATGTTTCTCTATAATATACAACAACAATAAAATACCTGTTTTTTTAAAAAAGCCTTAACTGTTATTTGACACTATGTTATCCGAATTAAATTACCAGTTATATTTAATCTCATGCTACTCACACTGATGCTGCACTGAACAGAAGATAATAGATCTAGTATTTACTTTCTGTTTCTATTATATCAAGGTTAAATATTTATTTTGGCACATAATTTCCACTGAGTATTTTTTTGTTCTTTGAAAGTTGCTGGGATACCATTCTGGCAAATAAAGTGTTCCACTGATGAAGAAACGCAAATAAATGTCAAACCCAAATGACAAGAAAGACAAGTTGTGGAACTCTTTTTTACTGTTTTATATCAGTAATTAGCTTATTGAGGTCAAACAAAAGCTAGGAATTCTGCTTAATTGGCCTGTAATTATACATGTGAGCGTTTCGGTAGAACAACTTCATAGAGCAACGAACTGATTTTGTGGATAAAAGGATATTTCCCTTTATACAGTAAAATGCCTAGAAAATGTTTCGTTCTGCTTAATTATACCAAGAAATTCTTTTGGAGAGAATGAATGAGCGTGGGTTCTGTGGAAGTCGAGGGCTGCATTTCACTTCATTTCCGATTATATATGAGCACAAAGTTGTTCAGCCAGGTTGATATCTTTTATACTGGTAGTGCCCATTAATGAATTACTTTAACATCCAATAAAAGAGAAGAATTAAATAAAGCAATTAGCTTAATAGTTGGAAATATGTAAATAAGGAATTATTTTAAACATGAACTCTCCAATATTCTAATTTAAGTCTGTTTTGTATAGGACTATTCAAATTTAATTAGCGATATGTATATTCGTCATACACTTCAGGGCAATTAGGAAACTATGCGATTAAAAATGTTTATCATAAATTTGAACTGAGATTAATTGTAGATATGATGAATTCGATTATTTTAATGCATATTTCGCAGAACTATTAAATAAAAAACAAATTTTTCAATAAATAATTCAGTAATAAATTGAGATTTAAAAGTAGTCTAATCACACATATATGTTTTTTGTCTTAAATAGTTTTTAAGAAACTTAATCAAAAAATTTCTTTTGTTGATGAGTCAAGCATTTAATTTAAAATGAAATATTTCTCGACCGTGGTACAGTAGGTTAATCTAAGTAGGTATATAAATGCAAGAAATAATACCTAAATCTTTATTTTTTATTCGAGAGCCAGCCAGGCTGGCAATATGGGTTGCGCTGTTCCACTTTTTCGACTGAACCGCAATTTGATGTGGAATCCGACTTCTTCAGTACACACATGGCATATATCCCTTCTTATAGGGTAGGAAACCATTCACACTCCATTCATACAAAGATAGAACGAAGACTGGAAAGATAGAAAGAAAAAGTACATCCATTCCCTAACCGGGATTCGAACCCAAGACATCCTTATCCGCAGTCGGCCACACTGACCACTAAACAGGATGAACGGCATCAAAATACTTAGTTTTGTTATATGTGAAGAGTAAATCTGATATTGAATACAGCACAGAAATTCATGTACAAGAAAATAAATAAAACTAAGAAAGATATCAAAATGAAACCAATTTTGTTTAATAATTTTCCTTCTTTAATTCTTTCTTTACTTTTTTAATCTCCTAACTTTAATTCCTTTGGAAATGTTTTGAACTTATATCTTTATTTTCTGAGATTTCTAATTTTTAAAATAAGCTTTAATTATGACTGAGTGCAGATGCGAGAGTATTCAGTTTATTAATAATGGTAATATTCCTCTTTGAATATTACTATAATACAGGGTTCGTTATAAAATTACGCTTTTCATGGCGAAAAAAAGTAATGGGGATTTTACCTTACAAACACAACAGGGCTTAGTTTGCTCATAAAAGCCGGAAGGCCAGGAACTCTTTCTCACGAAACCATTTTTGTATGTTGTAACATTACACGGTTGAGGAATTACTCTAACAAGAATATACCATTAAATTTTGTCTTTTGTTGTGGAAGAATGCCATGTAAATATACCGTATGCTTTAACATGATTTAAAGATGACTAATTATAAAGATTCCATGTCGGAAAATTGCGCAAAGCTTTCAAGGAGGACTATGAGAAGATTGCCGACGAGTCTCATTCTGAACGCCCTATACTTGCCAAGATAAAGAAACCATGTGTGTGCATGATAAATTAAAATCTGATCTTTGTTTAAGCATCCAAATCATTGTTGGCACTCCAAACATTTCAATATTTGGGGTACATGGGATAGGGACTGAGAATTTGCAAATACAGAAGTTCTGTGCGAAACCAGATCCAAAGGTGTTAACGAACGAAGAAAAATAACTTCAATTTTTGTGCTGTAAGCAGTTAGAATAAAATAAAAACTATCCGGATTTCTTTGATTCCATCATAATCGGAGATGTGTCGATTCCATCATAATCGGAAAATGTTCGATTATGATCTAGAATCCAAAAGGCAGACCACAGAATGGCATACCCAGTCTTCACCCCATCCCCGAAAAGAACGTTTTCGAAAGTCTCGCATAAAAATAAATGCTTATTGTCTTCTTTGATGTTAGGGGAGTTGTCCATTTAGAGTTTATACCACCAGAATAAATTGTCAACAAATTGTTTTATGTGGAAATGCAAAAGAGGTTGATACGTATAGCTCCTACATGAATAGCGACATCAAAGTTTCACCACAACATACCCAACAAGGCCTTCATCGTCGTCGATTATTAGGTCTGGAGCAACACCACGGTTGTTCTCTATTCTCCCAGTCTCGACTTAAATCCCTTTGATTTCTTCTCGTTTTGCTGCTTGAAGATAGATCTTAATGTAAAACATTGAGAAACTGTAAAGGACATGCTATAAAGTTCCTTAAGAATATCCTAGCCAAGAATTTCCAAGGTACCTTTCGGACATGAAAATAACCACTGCGCAAGTATATTGATGAAGAAGGTTAATATTTATAAGTGTTTCGAGATGTTTTGCACATATTGCTTCAATAAATGAGTTTTTATATAAACATATTCTCATTATATTTGAAATTCACCGTGCATATTATTTGTAACACAATTATTGATCCATTTACTAACCATTTACTTCATTTTCATATACCTATATTTTATTTTCACACTCTGATTTATTCTAATATATTAGATTTTTATTTTCCTTCTCAAACCATTTCGTTTATTGCTTGTATTTCATTAAAAAGGTTTTTCTAATATTTTCCTTTTATGGTCATTTCAGTTAAAGATATTGAAATTAAACTATTTGTGTTTAATTCCAACTTTGGTACATCACATTTAAGTTTCAAAAAGTCTTTCCAGCTATACTTCTTTAATGAGTAAATTGTAATTTGTATTTTAAGACATTTTTATGATTATTTTAATAATTTATATTTTTACTTTTTCGTGTTTTTCATTTTTTGATTTTAAAACTAAATTTTGCATATTTATTTTTTACCATTACAATTTTTTTAATAACACCCTCTCAGACTCTGATGTTTATAAAAATGTATATATACGTGTAATGTATATAACACACATTGACAAATACCAGTATCTTTGCGTGTGTTTAAATTTAATATTTCTATGACAAAATTAATATTATATTTCTAAGTAAGGAAATATCATTTCAAAATTAAAATAAAATTATTTAACTAAACAAATAATAAATAGCAAATACTTAATAATATGAAAGCAAATTTTTTCCTAACTCATTGAAGTGTGACATTTCTGTCAAACGTAAATTAGTGCTCTCATTCATTATAAGTAAATCAATACAATCTTTTAAAAATGTAAATAAAATGACAAGTAACATGGTTTTATTGCTTTTTAGTACATTATTTCACATAATGACTCAATCTTTCTCTTAATTATAAGAGTAATTTCCGTCATCCATATTAAATTATTATTGCGAGTTAGCGTTGGTGACAAAAATTAATAGATAGTATGCATGCGATGGCAAAATAGAAGAATCATGGACTATTGATTTTTCTCTGACACTTCAAGAACATGTCACGTCTCCAGAACCGAAATTTCTGTCAATTGGCTCCATGATTAATGATTAGGTGTCTCGTCCAGCCATTAAATTTGCATTATCATCAAGAACTTAGGTGGAATGCATTTTACACCATTGATTTAACTTCAGATAATTTTAACAATTTTGAACCACTGCAGTTGCTGTCCAATTAAACTTGCGTTAATTATTTACAAGTAACTGCTTGTACATTTCAGCTGATAATTACCTCAAATTTTCAGACTTATAATACTACCAATAAATAGATTTAAGGTTATTACTTTCATCTAATTAAATGAATAACAATCTAAAGATGTTAATAGGTTATAAATTGTATATATGTTAATGTGTGCTTTTAATTTAGAAAATTGTGTGGTCTGTATGGATTTTTATTCTATTGTATATTGGAAAATATACAATAGAATGAATACAATAGAAAAATTCAATATAGCGAATTTTTCAATCGGCAAAATTTAGTTCATTATATAAAAATTTCATTAGAATGGCAATTCAGATTAACATTCAATGTTACATGAAAATTTGAGGTAAAATTTTCCTTTCCTACAAATTTCACAGCAATGTAACATAGAATTAAATTTATATTGAATGGTATTGTGTGATTATAAGCTCATATCTCAATAAATGTTATGAGCTAGAAATGTATTGTAATTATATCTGATACATAAAGGGAAAAGGATTAATAAAGAAATTACATTTGTATCTGGAAATTAAAGGTTTTGACAACAAATGTAGCAGATGACCATTGCATTTAGAACTGGTCATTTCCAAACATTCAACATCTTTTTATTTGATTTATCCAAAAATCAAGCTTTTGACTCACATATCAACCACATGACAGTAAAATGGCTTTAAAATATAAAGGGAATGACTGTTATAGTGAATCTGTTAGGGAGATTAAACATCTGAAAGCATAGTGCAATATCACAATACACAGCAAAAAACAATCGAAATTGCATTTTAAATGACATGTTGTAAAATATATGAATTCTAACGTCATTTATTTAAGGTTTATTTCTTCTATTTCTCAAATTCTACAGTTAAGGCATAATAGATGATTTAATTAATATTTTTTTAAATAAATCTAAAAAATGTCTAGTTTAAAATTAAAAAAGTACAATAATTAGCAGCTTAATTTTTAGATTTGCAATATAATAAATACAAATGTCATAGTTAGCAGCAAATAAATATAGGATTTCATATTAAATTTTATATTTTATAACAAATCTAAACTATATGAACTGCTATAATAAAAACATCAGTTATTTTAATTTTTCATTGTTATACGTGTCAATTATATTATATTTTGACATGCATAATTATTTTCTGAAATTTTTAAAAATAACAGTAACTATAGCAATTAATTTATTATTTGTATGTTAATTAAAAAATAGTTATATTCTAAATTTAAAAAATAGTTATTCTAAAATTTATTGATCGTTCATAATTTTGAGGCTTTTGGTGAATTCAATTAAAAAGTTAAAACACACTTTGTTAAACTTTTTGTCCATCAAATTTTTACTCATCGTATAGTTTTACTATAAATTCATTATCATATAACTATAGGTTCTCATAATTATAGTATGATAATAGTACATTAGTACACATACACACATGATAATAGTACATGAATAGTAATAATCACAATTTATTAATTACCCAATATTTTCTACTTTTTCTGAATAAAATTATTAAATATCCAATATTTACTACTTTTTCTGAATAAAGAATTATGGACTTTTTACCTTAAATTTGTGTGTGGCAACAATTTTAATTAATTAAATATTTAATATATTTAATGAAACAAAAGTTCTATGTAAAATAATTTTATTTTTGAATTTTATTCTAAATAAATATTTAAATTAAATTAAGAAGTTGTTTTATAAAATATTTCCACATGTTAGACAATTTTAAAATCAATAGGCATATTATGTTAAGAACTTTCTAAACATCAGAAAAATTCAGCATTTTAGGAGAATACACGTGTATATGTAAAAGATAAGGGTATTTTATTCTTACAGTGAACATGGTATATGTGTAACATGATTCTTTTTTTTATTTTTATCTTTGTGATCTTATATTGTGTAACTCTATCCATATAAAAAACGATACAAATAAATCGAAATTCCAAAATACCATTTTTTTTCCGCTTTATTACATTGCTAGAAATCTTTTTTCAGAGATATCAGCAAACAAGAAAAATAAATCTTTTTGCTATCTTGTTTTGAAACGATACTCGCGTAAATGGGCTTTTAAAAGGGAATTTTAAAATAGAAATTTTTTGGGTTATACACAGTTCTCCTATTTTATTTTATTTCCACATACCTTGGAAACAATATTACTGTCCGAAGACTGGACTCAGTAGATTTTGTGTGTATTCACAGAGTTCTACTAAATGTATAATAAGAGGACTATATTCATTTTTAATTTACATTTATTATATAAATATTTTTGTCTTTTTCATATATTGTTAAAAAAGAAAATTTACACTTGTTATTCTTTTATACCTTCCTTCAAAATAAATAATATTTAATAATAATTTTCAAATTGCAACTACCTAGTCATAAGCAGGAATAAAATCAAGAATACTATATAATAACAATAATTTATGAAATCCATCAATAAAAAAATATTTTGTCCAAAGATATATAACTTTATTCATAAAATGAAATAATAGATTTTAAATGGCTTAATTTAAAATGTAAATAAAAGATTACTGGTTAGACTCACGTGATATGTGACATCACGTGGTAGACTACTTAAGATGCAAAAAGCTGATGTAAAGATTCTTAACATCACTCACTTGTTAGTGGCACATTGGAAAACACCTTTTCTTTAGTTGTGAAGTCTATGTAAACTGTTGGAGAGTATACTTTTGTGGCAAAAAAAGAAACCAAATAGAAGAAAAAAATTCATTACAGTCATCAGAATTTGAATCCATAGGTATCAAATACTGTCAGAAGAATAAATTTCGCTATTACAATTACCAAATTAAAAAGCTATGAGTAACAAAGCGGTGAAATATTTTTTGTCAGAGATATAACAAAACGTTGCTTTTTTGTAGGAGGATTTACAGCTCATTTAAAAATTATAATTTTTTCGCAAATATTCTCATAGAATTTTAATATCTTGATTAGTGTCTTTAAACGAAATGGTAATTATGTCTTCATCATCATAAACAAAAAAATATTTATCTCTTACGGGAAAGATGTGATAAAATAGTTCTGCTTTCATGAATTTTAATTTTCTACTGCATGGTTTAGCAAGTAAATTTGTAATTATATTAATGAGTTTCTTCTTTTTGAACTAAATGAACTTTGATGTCAAACTTGAACTTTACAAACTTTTTATCTTTTGTTTTTGTTTTCATTTTTTTAAAAGCAACTTTCGCTTGTTAGTTTTATCTTGCTGATAATTCGCTTTGATTCTATGACTTTCATAAATTATAGATGGCATTTTTCGTGCAGTATCATGCACAAACGTAAAATATACAATTTAAATAACGTTTCGAACTGAATTCAAGCAATTTTTGTTATTTTTTTCAATGTTGTTCCTTCATGTTTTTATTATGTTCTTCAATGTTTTTGTTTCTTCATTGTTTCAGTAATTAAAAACAGCACATTTTTTAAATTGAAGTATATTTCTTTTGAATACAAATATTTTAACAAAAAAATGGAAGAAAAGATAATATGTTTCTTAAAATGATTAGTTATTTTTAGTATTCATAAGTTATAATTTTCGCTACTTTTAAAAAATAACTGTATATATTTATGGATTTCACGGTATATTTTGTTATTATTTAAATTAGAATATTTAAAAAATTTTTCTGGTGTCAATTAATATTATCACTTTTATGATCTTTCATAAAATAAAGATACCTTTTGCCTAAAAAAAACTGTATGAAAGAAACAATGTTGAAAATTTAATAAATATTCTTAAAATATAAGTGAAAATGTAGGAGACACTAAATAGTGCTTTTTATAATTTATGTAATAAGTATTTAAAAAAAACTTATGAAAAAAATATTTTTCATGAAAACTTTCAATACATTGATAACATGGAAAATATTTATTAATTTTATAACAAACAGTTAAAGTAAATACAATTTATTATTTAAATAACGTTTAGTGCAAAATTAATTTCAATATTTTAATAATTTATAAAACTTAATACTTCCCGTCTATTTGCTCTGGAAAAGAAAATTTCTTAAATAATATTAATCCTTAAAATATGAAGGATTGTCTTCTCTACTGGTTGTGGTTTAAATAAAGTTAAATATTATAAACATTTCGGGGGGGGGGGGTATTTCACTAGTACTTCAAAATAATTAGGACGTTTGCATATATAAAATTGGCAAGTATACTTTTATCAACCATGGCCTTGGTGTCAGACATAATTTTATTAGTAGCATATTTATGCATGTTATACTAAATTTGTTTTGGATATTTAATATAATCTTAATGAAACTATTACAATTTTCCTATGTATTTGTTTAAAGGAATTGTTTGAATTATTAAACATTAGGAAACGTATATATTTTATAGTTAGTAACATTAATTATTTGAAAAATTCTCCTAAATTGCTTAAACATTTATTTATAGTTATTATAATTATTTAAATAATAGATAAAATCATGTAAATATTTATAAAGTAAGAAATAAATGTTTTTCAAATTATTTTAATATCTTGTTGATTAATCAAATAGAACATTTTGTTATCTATTTCAGTATTTTTTATATGAAAACAATCTTTAAAGTTTTCTTAAAGACAATCCATTAATTCTCTGATTGTTTGAAAATATGACGCAAGATCCAAAAATGGACAAGCGGTGCGTCAAATAATTAATTCTTTAAAAGTATTTAAAAAACAATCTATTATAGTTAATAGTTAATATTTAAAGTCTAAAATTAATATATTCTTTTTCCCTTATTAATTCAATTTGCCTTTTAAAACTTTTTGTATTTTTTATTTTAATCAATTTTAAATACTATTTATTTATATGAAATAGTTATTAAAATTTATATTATCATACGAACATAACTCAAAGTATCCATAATTACAAAATCAAATATTAAGAACATATTTTCGTCAACTGTTGCTGAAATAATTAAAAACATAATTTTTTAATATTTTGTTGATTAATCAGATGGAACATTTTGTTATCCATTTAAGCTTATTACAAATCAAAACAATTATAAAATTTCCTTAAGACAATATATTAATACCCTGATTGGTTTTGTTATGTGAGCCAAAGTCCAAAAATGAAAAAGTGCTGCGTCAAATATCTAATTCTCTAAGAATATTTAAAACTCAACATTCTATTATAAGTAATAGTTAATAATATAAGTGTAAAATCAATATATGCTTTTGCACTTTTTAATTCATTTGCATTCTGACACTTTTATTGTATTTTTATCTTAGTCCATTTTCAATACTATTTATGTATTAAAAAATAATTATTAAAATTTATTTTAACATATGAACATAACTCAATATATACATATTTACAAAATCAATAAATAGAAATATATTTTCATCATGCAGATGCTGAAATGTTTTTTTTAACTGTTTATTTAAAAGCAAGAGTTTTTTTAATGAAAAAGGGAAATCATGTGAATTAATAATTAATATAAAGCTTTATTACTTAAAAGCGATCATTTTTGCTTATATAAATAACCCATTAACTTATATAACTATTTTTGTAATCTTATTTACTATAATCATATTGTGGAGCAATCTACACATACCTCCCATAAGTTGGAAAAATAATAAAAATAGCATACCTATAGTAAAAAATACTAGGTTCTTTATTTATTCTAAGAATCTTTAAAAAATATTTAATATTTATAATAGAAAATAAACAAATAATATTTCACGAAACTAGCTTTTGAAAACATTTTTAAAAGGCCGTATAAGTGAGTATTTTTGTACATTTTCTCTTACTAATGTCTGAAACAGCATACTTAAAAAAACCAAATCGTTAATATCTGAAAAACTTCAAAATTGTTAAGTTAACAAGTACAAAACTTCCGACATTTAAAATTGAAACCTTTGCATCATATATGTTTTTATGTAGAACACATTTTCAAACATTTTTTTTCAAATAAATATTTTACGGCGTAACTATTCAAAACATTCTTCAAAAATGACTATTTGAGTCAAATAAATGCTTATGAAAGTTTTTAGTGGAAAATTTTCTTTCTTTTCTCTGCGTTTTACCCTCTGGGGCTTGAAAAAAGTAAAACATTCCGATGGATTTTAAGGGTCGTTTTAATTTGATAAGAGATGGGGAGAATTCCGCGAATGCTTTTGGAAGAAAAGGCTTTGATATGTTCTGTGTTGTTTATCAATTGAATTATTTCTACCATACAGATTTATTTTCCATTTGTTTAAAAAAAGCTTTTTATATTTATTCTGAAAATAATCACTTTTTCCATGAGCTTTTCAGCTTTTCACGATGTTTGAAAATGACTCTTTTCTTCTTTAATATTTACAGGTAAAATATATTTAAACTAATAAAAACCTTTTTTTAAATTTTTGTTAATTATTTAATATTTCGAAATATTTAAATTACTTATTTTTAAGAAATAAAAATTCATAGAGTATGAGTAATACAATAGTTCGAGATTAACAAAAAA
Organism: Latrodectus geometricus; assembly: GCA_026290005.1. Classification (NCBI taxonomy): domain Eukaryota; kingdom Metazoa; phylum Arthropoda; class Arachnida; order Araneae; family Theridiidae; genus Latrodectus; species Latrodectus geometricus. The sequence continues at coordinate 27,682 of JAPDSC010121359.1, read as the reverse complement.
ATAAATTTAATATAATAGAATAAATAGAGTAATAATCTCTAAAAATTTAATCAAAAAATTTAATTTTAGCCATTCCTTCTTTTTGGTTCAAGATTTCCAAAACATATTCAAATTCACTTTTCGTTTTATAATTCTGGAAGTTTTCCTAGTATTAAATTGTTCTGCACGTCTTCTCCTATTTTATTCTACTTAAACTCGACTTTTCATTCTAAATCTACTAACTAAAAATTTAAAACTTCTTTAATTTTAAACCTACTTACTTAATTTTTAATCTTAAAACGTTCTGATTAAAATATATCTTTGATAGATGGATTAAAATATATCTCTCAATTAACTTACAATTCTTAAATACATAACTATTGACATCTGGGTTTTGTATATGTGGTTTGTGATCACGTTTAAGTATTCACTTACTGTGTAAAATCTTTATTCAGACTTGTAAATAATTATAAAACAAAAACATTTAATTTTTTTTCCTACTTAAAACAAATATTAGAAAATACTTGATTACGATGCACCAATTAAAGAAAAAAAAATACTTAGCTTTTTTAATTGCTTTGAATGTAATACTGTAATATCGGATACATCAAACAATATTCAAACTATACCAGAAACATTTCAATTTATATATTTTCTAGTTTTCATCGTTTTAATACATTTTAATATAGTAATCATATAATTTTATTAAAGGTTTTGAGACTTGATAACCACTTAATTAAATTCCTCAGAAAGAATAAAATGGTGCTTCACATCTTTTACATATGATTGAATTAGCGTTCAGTAATTAACTGTCTTCGTCAAAATAATATTTTCCAAATAATTAAGATAAAATTTAATTTTTTTAATGATTTAAAATATTTTAAATGTCCTTTATACAAACGTAATGAGAATAAATAAAAGCTCGATATAAATAAAAATCCCATATGCGTGCTTAAAATTTTAACTGATGTGTCAAAATTTAAAAGACAATGCTTAAAGTAAACTACAAAGCTTTAAATCTATCTCAACTTTTCAGGTATACACTTTTTTTGCATTGCTTAAAATAATAATTTAATAAAATATTTGCATATTTTTTTTATTTGGATGTAACATAAAATCCCTAAATAAAATATTTCATTTATATTCACAGTAGAATCCCTTTAGAAACTTTAATTTGAGATAATTTATCTTATGAACATTAATAATATAATCTAAATTTTAATACAATAAATTACTATTTATTTCTTTGGCGCGATCTATTTCTTATTAAATTAAAGACGAACAGTATTTAAATATTAAATAAAGTTTAAGTGAAAAAAATTGTTCCGTTTAAAATGTGCAAAACTTAATTTATTTAAAATAAAAAGTTTCCTCATTTTTTATTGAAGATAAATATTCCTAATTAAATTAATGTTTGAATTTATATAAAATAATTCATCTAATATTTCTTGATTCAAACTACGAATATTACTTAATTTGCATGTGGAAAAGATATATTAGAATAAAATTTAAAAAAAAATGACGAAAATATAAAAACTAATGAAATAACGACTTATGAGTTTATTATATGTTGGTAATTTAATTCTAGATTACTATTAATCTGAATACAGAACCGTTTTCACAAATAATAATCTTTGTAAAAATAGTGGACAAATGTTACATTTTAAAGCATTTTATTAATTTGAGAATTCCAAATAAGAATAAATATAAATAAGGCGTTAATCGAATTATAGAATACATAAATTTCATTATAAGTTAATACATGGATAAAATTAACTTTGTTAATTCTAGAAGCTTTCTTGCCCACCCTTTCTAGTGGTCAGCATGTCTGACTGCGGATCAGGAGGTCCTGTGTTCGAATCCCGGTTCGGGCAGGGAATTGCTTTCTCTGGCTCTGGTATTTGTCTTTTCCTTGTATGAATGCGTGCTACCCAATAAATGAATATCCGTGGCATGTGTGTACTGAGGAAATCAGACTCCACACCAAATTATGGTTCAGTTGGAATAGTAGTAAAGCGTTCCTTATATATTGCCAGCCTGGCTTGGCACTCGACAAAAAAAAAATAGAAAATTTATACATAATTTATTTTGACTGAATAATTAAATTTTGGTATTTATTATACTTCAGCTGAAATTAAAATTATATGATTTTTAAACAAAATTTGTAAAATGCCTTATAAAATACGAAGAAAAATAGGACAAAAATTATCAAATGAAGAGTTTTAAACAACTAGTCATCATGCAATTCAGAATTTCAATCTATGTTATTAAGAAATTTTTATTTTCAAATTTTTTTACATAATTTGTTTGGAGTTTATTTTTGTAAATCTGTTTTTACTCTCCGCTGAATTTATGAGTAGTTAAATATTGATAAATATTGGACACAATTTACAGATAATAAATAAGAAAATAAGCATTCATCTTATGAATCAATATGTCAAATTATGTATCAATATAATCCTTTATTTTCTGAATCAGATAAGCCGTTTCTGAGATTTATGCAAATATTTTGTTTAATTTGAAATGAGTACTTCTCAAAATACATTAATTTATTATTGCATCAAAATTCACATATCATACTGTATAATTTATAAATAATCGTGAAAACTTAGTCAAGAGGCAAGCACGATTAAATGCATATAATAATAACATTAAAAAAATATTATTAAAAAAAATGACAAGATATTGAATAAAACTATTAATTAGACAGATTTATATTTAAGTTTAAAAATTTGATTTCTCTAATAAAAATAAATCAGATTAAAAATAAGATTTTGAATTTCAAAATTAGACTAATTTTAAAATAAGAGAAAATATAATTTCTAACTCAAATGAAAATATTGGTAAAATCACAAAATAATAGTTAATGGGATAAAGAAAAAGATTTCTAAGAAATTTCAATTATTGAAGATTAATGAATGTTGAATGTGATTTCCTTAAGAATTTACGTGGGATTAATTTTATAAATATTAACTAATATATATTTTTTATTTCTAATGGCGGGCACTCTTAAGCAAGTAAGTACATTAGCCCATTTGCCGAAACAAGGCCGTAAACTACTACTCATTTATCGTCGTTACCCGGTGGGCACCTGTGAACTAAGTCACGGAGGTACGAGTAGCATCGCCCACGCCACACCACCACAAACCCGTTTATAAGCCACATTCATCCATCATCTGAGGAAAGGACTTGGAACACAGTGAGAGAGAAAGTACATCCATGCCCAAGCCGGGATTCGAATCCAGGTCCTCCTCATCCGTCGTCAGTTACGCTAACCACTAGACAGGTTGGGCGGCTTAATATATATAAATATATATTTATCAATTGTACTTAAGTTCTACCCAGAAATTTGATTACATAATATTTTCTTTTTCAGTTTAGTAATTCGTAACTGTCTAAATAAAAAATACTGTATTAATTTTCTGTAAACTTGTAATTGCACTGGTATATCTACAAATATTCTGCTGATTTATATTATTAAATATTAATTAAAACTATCGCTTATTGAAATATTTTTGCATAAATAACTCATATTATTTCAGTATCAGGTATTGAAGAATAATTGAAAATTTTAAATTAATATCATAATAAATATTAAGTTAATACGACTTAAAACAATATGAAAGAAATTATTTTCATCAGTACTAAATAAAAAATTGTATATTTTCCTTTAAAAATAATTTTTGCAGTTTGTTTTCTTGATCTAATAAAAAAATAACTATTAAAACTTACAAAGTGAATTAACAATTTCTTGTATTACAAAAATACACAAAGTAACATGTCTGCTTAAATATATAAATAATAAATAAGTAACTAATGTTCCTTGGATTCCACCAGAAGATTTGAAGATATTCCACAGAAATAATATAAATCATACCAATGTATCTATATATACATATAGAAGGCCAGGTGTCCTGTTTGGTTAGGGTATCGTTCTCGTTGCCGGAAGGTTATGAGTTTGAATCCCACTTTAGCCGAAGATCCATCGTGTTCATTAATAGTGACTGAGGCATGAAAAATATATCATGGTCGCAATGTCCTCCATGTTCTTATTCCAAATTAATACCTCTGGGGGTGGCTAGTCTTCTCTGGCTTTAGTCTTTAAATTGGAAGACTCAAATGGTGTCATCTATGGCCCAAAGTCGTACTTCCACCCTTGTATGGGGGTGATCTGTTCAAAAATAAAAGACACTCTTTCTGTCTTCATTCGCCCAGTCCCTGACAATGGGGCTTGGCTTCTCCAAGTATCATAAGTAACAACAACACACAGAATGTTTGCAAATTTTAAAACTTTTTCTTAAATATTTAGGTAAAATTAGACAGATGTATATTGTTTAAGGAGTTTTATTTACTATAGTTTAATAATCTTATTTGACTTATTTGAATAAATATATCAAGAATAAAAATCCTTAACTCGGTCACTAATACTTTGAAGGACTTGAATCTCGATTTAAAATTTAACTGATTCTTAAGGAAACATTTATTATAAAAGTATTCAATGCACGTAGTATATATGAAGCTTTCTTGAAAGAGGTGTCAGAAATTTAAATTTCCTTTTAATATATTAATATATTTAAAACATTATAAAGAAGAAATTACATTAACTAGAAAACAAATATACATGGAAATTGATAATTGAGGAGTAAAGTGAATTATGTACACACACACACACACACACACACACACACACACACACACACACACACACACACACACATATATATATATATATATATATATATAAAAATTTAAATATATATATATATATATACATAATATCCAAAATTACAACATTGGATCATTGAATATAATTTGCGATTAACAACAGATATATCTTAAGAAAATTGAACCTCAAAATTTTTATTCAATAGAAATGCTTTTATCAATCGATGTAAGGCGAATATATACTATTTTTACTATATGACCTTTAATCTAATTTAAAAAATGTTTTAAAATTGCCATAAACAAAAACATCTGAAAGTGATTGTATAATACATAATTATATAATATTGCATTTTTCAAATTTAGTTATAACAGTCTTTAGTTTAATATATAAAGTTTTGAGAAATACTGAGCTGTATTTCTTAAAACTTTATATTTTAAGGAGATACTTTAAAAAATATACATATAAATTAAATAAATGTAACATATTTTAAACAAAACCTTATGAATATTAGAAATACATTGTATTGCAGTTTAATGTTTTACTACAAAAGTGGCACACAAATTTCAACTTAAAATAATCTTGAAAGCATAAGTTAAAAATAGGAAATTCTTAATATTTTGTTTCGATTACAAAAAATCAATTTTTTTTAAATAATAAAATCATGATAAAAATATTTGAATAAGAAACCATTTTTTTTCAAATATTTTTATCATGATGATATTCCTTTATTCTCAAAAAAAATTTTCCAAGAATTAATAATTTTATTTTTTATGCGCCTTTGAAGTTTTTATTGAACGAAATGTTTATTTGCCAAACATTATCTAAAGAACTAATTTTATTTGAATTTCTGTTATAAGTATAAGCATTTCTTCCTGTTGTGATTTTAGTAGAAACATGCATCTAATTGAAATTAAATATTCAAAAAAGAAAACACTTTCATATGAATAATTAAACTTAATTATTTAAATTCATTTATGACAAATACTGTGTTAATAAATAATTTTATTAATAAAGTAATGCATGGATAAGCAATTTAATGAATTATTAATTCTATCATAAAGTTAATAACTTAAAAATTTGCAAGTATTAAAACTCACTAATTAATTTAATTTAAAAGTATCATTTATAATTCATGCTTTTTTAAATAATTAAGTTAATTTTTAAATATTTAAATAAAATGATTTTATTATTTAATACAATTGAAAAATATATATTTAAATAAATTAATTTTAATTTTATACTCCATTATTCAAAAAATATTTTTAACTAAGAAAATGTCTTTTGTTAGATGGAAATAAATATATAAGTTCTAGATTAGTAAATATTCACTAGATTTGATAAATATATTTCATTTTTAGAGTCATTGCCATCTCGTAAGCTTAGCAAAATATTATCCATGTAAAAAAATGTACTTAAGCATTATGATTTCTTATGATCATAACAAAAAGAGGGGTGAGATTTATTTTTTAAGACTCTACATAAAATAATTGGATTTTTATGTACACTGCCTCAAATCATCAAGAAAATAAAAACAAATCTTTATGAATTTCTAGAAATGATGTATGACAGAGAATTATTTTATTTTCTATCTGGCTTTGGAACCGGTACTTTTCCTCCCCAAACACCGTGAAGAATAATAGCATGTTTTATCTACATGATAGATTAAATAAATGGAAATGATTATTTCTTTCGCTTCCTTTGTATTGTTCTCTTATTTTCTTATTTTTTTCCAATTCTCTTTCAGTTGCATACAAATTCAAGCATTGATTTTGTTCTATTCTCTAGTATAATCTTGAAGAAATGGGGTGTAAACCGATTTTGACACGTCTCCAGAAACCTGGATAAAGAAAAAAAATTTCATCGAAAAGATTAAGATTATGGTATTTATTTATATTTTGATAAACATCATTGAAGAAACTTTGTCATAAGCTTCATTAAAAATAAAATTATTAATGCAGTTTTAATAATAACTGTAAAAAATATACAGTTGTTTAAAATTTACCTTTATTTAAAACACTTTAAACCTGGATAAAGAAAAACAATTGCATCGAAAAGAATAGGAGTATGGTATTTATTTATGTTTTGAAAAACATCATCGAAAAAACTCTGTCATAAACTTCATTGGGAATGAAATTATTAATACCGTTTAAATAATCAGTGTAAAAAATGTATAGTTGTTTAAAATTTACCTTCATTTAAAACACTTTAAACCTGGATAAAGAAAGAAAATTGCATCGAAAAGATTAAGATTATGATATTTATTTGTATTTTCAAAAACAAAGAAACTCTGTCATAAGCTTCATTAAAAATAAAATTATTAATGCAGTTTTAATAATAACTGTGAAAAATATATAGTTGTTTAAAATTTACCTTCATTTAACACTTTTCGTTATTAATTTTAAATATTTTTATTTAGATGTCAATAAATTATTTTCTAGCTAAGCGCTAAATTTAATAATTTTGATGCCTTGATTCTCTTTATAATCCTAACTCCTCAGCACATATAAATTAGACGTAAATAACATAGTAGTTAAAATAAATTTTTAATTTCAAATATTGACATGGAAATATATTTTACAATGCGTAAATAAATCCAATCAAGTTTTATAAAAACATATATTTGAAAACATATTTTTATAAAATTTAATTTTGTATATATTGAAGTATTATAAAATAATGAATTATATAAAAATAACAATAGATGATTACCATATTACTTAAAAGAAATTAAACAAATGCTTACAAAATACATTGCATTTTTTTGCATTACGAAAATCATAACAACATATTTATTTCCTTATACTAAAAGAATTTAAATGGGTGATTAAATATTATGTTTATGCTCACAAAATGAATACATTAGTGAACCAACTAAACTAGAATATTTCTTTTATTTCAAGCTTTAATTTAAACAATAATGCATTCTTTCATTTTGAAATAATGGTATAAGTTACTTTGGACTTAAAATAATATAATCTTTGAATAACAGCCATTTTTAAAAATTATCTGGAGTTAAAAATTATATCTTAAATCCTTAAACTGCATTATATTGTCACTACAATATGATCGGTTTATTTAGGTGATAAAAAGACTAAATAATTGTTGAACTTTTCAGCATAACATTAAATGACTGAACGTAAGTTTTCCTTCAAATAATTTGTATCGTCCTTCCTAATTTATTCAGTTCAGTTTAGATATGAAATTCTATTTTATTTCAATATGTATGTATATACATGTAAATTAATTTCATAGATTTTTTATAAATATTTTATGAATAAATGAAAGAGTAATTTGATATGAAACTGTAAATTACGTGTATAAATAATAATTAAATTGTTAAACAGTTAGGAAAATAGAAATTGAATTTATTTCTAAAAATTAGGAAAGTAATTTATATACACATATATAAATTAATTTCACACAATATATATATATATATATATATATATATATATATATATATATATATATATATATAATTATAATTAATTTCACACAATAAATATATATATATATATTTACACATATATGTATACACATAATAATATATACACACATATGTGTCTGTGTACATGCATATAATACTCTTTTTGATAACTATATAAAATTCTTTACAATTATTTTCTTTCTTGAATTACATTGTTTTAAGTTTGCATTATTCCGGAGTATTTTGTTTCAAAATCTGAAGCATTCAAATCGTTCTAATAACTGTATTCTTGAATGTCATTATAGTCAATTTCCTAAAATAAATAAGTTATTTCTTATTTCTTACATGATTGTTATAATTTAAAACAAACCAAATTTTGTTCTTTAGGATTACATGCAAAATTCGGATATTTACATAGTTTTTAGATTGACTTCGAGAAAGTCGCCAACAGTCGTTACCTTTGTGACCTATATGTTCAAATGTACCATGATATCAAATAAGATGTCACTCTGCATCGGTAAATAAAACTTTAATATTGATGTGGAAGACTGAATGGTTAAAGCTCATTTTAAGCTTACAAAACGTGATATAAACAAAGTATTGAGATTCTATTTACTGCGAAACAAGTCGATAAGAAAAGTAGAAAATGAGATGGAATTTTAAAGTGATATGATATATGGTAGCAGATTACCTCCTTTTCTTTCCGACTTATTGTCCTTTTTTCTGTTTAAAATATCTATAAAAAGAAAAATAATGCTTTATATCTGCATGAAAGATTAAGCAAATGCAAAGTGCTTCGTACTCAAAAGCTTTCTCCTTCTTTATTGCTGTTTTTAGTTTTTTCTTTTCATTTTCAACTTTCTTTTGGATTAGCAGATGTGCAATCAGTTTAGTAGCGTTAAAAAAGAGAAAGATGCATTCTATTCTATGAAAGATATACAAATGTTGTGGATTTCAAAATAACTAAAGAAAAATAGGACGTTACATTAAAACTAAACAATTTTAAATTAAACAATTTATTAAAACTAAATAATTTTAAAGAAATGATTATATATATATATATATAGTAAAATAATTCATTTCTTTAAAATTATCTAGTTTTAATAAATTGTTTAGTTTTAATGTAGCGTCCTATTATATATATATATATATATATAGCCACCCAACCTGTCTAATGGTTAGCATAACTGGTTGCGGATGGGGAGGACCTGGGTTCGAATCCCAGCTCGGGCATGGATGTACTTTCTCTCTCTGTGTTTCTTGTCCTTTCTTCAGAGGATGGCTGAATGTGGTCCGCTTTATAAACGGGTTTGTGGTGGTGTGGCATGGGCGATGCTACTCGTACCTCCGTGACTTGGTTCACAGGTGCCCAACGGGTAACGATAAAATGAGTAGCAGTTTCCGGCCTTGTTGCGGCTAATGGGCTAATGTACTATACTTGCTCAAGGGTGCCCGCGCCATTAGAAACAAAAAAATATATATATTTATATATATTTGTGTGTGTGTGTTAAATTTATAACAGTATTTATATGTTTCTTTAAACTTAACAATTACGTATATTATTTTAAAGCATTAAAACGGTTGAAACAGTTTATATATTTACAATGGAATATTTCTAATACAACCCTAGATAAAATAATTTTTAGATAATTTATTGCTATCATTATTAATTTTATATGTTACTCTTGTTTTTTATAAATTCATTAATAAGTTTTTTTTTCCTCAAATGAGAAATGATCCGGATTCCCAAATTTGCTAAATCAATTCTGTGAACATTTTCCAGGATTTCACAGCATATTTATTCCTAATCTTTTGAATAGAAACAAATTTGATAAAACCTTAATTGGAACATTCAGCGAAATAAAATAAGCTTTTTTATTCTATATTGTGTTTTCCTGAATGTAATTCATAACAGATTTTAAAAATAAGACGGCCGCGGTGGCCTGGTTGGTTAGGGCATCGTTCTCGTTACCAAACAGTAGTGAGTTCGAATCCCAGCTTAGCCGAAGATCCGTCGTGTTCACTAATGACGACTGTTAAATCCGTCGAAATGTTAAATCCGTCGGGTCGCAATGTCCTCCATGTTCCCATTACAAATTAATACTTCTGGGGGTGGTTGGAGTCAGGCTTTGGGTCTTCACTGGTTTCAATCTGTAAATTGGAAGATTCAGCTAGTGCTGCCATCTATAAGCCAAAAGTCGTACTTCCACCTTCGCATGGGGGTGCTCTATTAAAAATAAACGGAAGATGCTCCCTTTCTGACTTCATTCGCCTAGTCTCTCTGACGGGCGGGCTTGGCGTTGCCCAAGTGTCGTTAACAACAACAAAAATAAGACGGATGTTTGGATAATAAAAAAAATAAGAAGGATCTATTCAAAAATGGCATATATATATATATATATATATATATATATATATATATATATATATATATATATATATATATATATATATATATATATATATGTGTGTGTGTGTGTGTGTGTATGTGTGTATACGTTTAAATGCAAACAATACTTATAACAAAAATGTTCGTTTAATGAAGAATATTGCAACTCCAGTTTCTATTTTACATTCGTCTTCATATTTATTTTTAAAAGTTCAAATGTGTGTTACTTAAAAGTATTTTTTTATTATTTTAATTAAGGTTAAAATAACAATTGATTAATTTTATTGAATATATAACTGTATATTTAGTGTCACACACACAAATGTATAAGGATAATCAATGTTTGTATAAGTAACTATCCAAATTAACTCCATGAACCTAATAATCAGAAGACTACTAAGGAAATTATCTTAAGTTACATTGAATTGATAATTAGTGCGAAGTAACCGAATGAGCAAAAGACTTCAAAGGCTCAATTACTGATTTCGAAAATTCGTTTGAGATAATTTTCCTCTCGGAAGATAATTCGAGTGCGGCAAAAAGATTACGATTAAATTTTCATCAAAGAATAATACCTTAAGTATTTGTCTTCCTTCCAATTTGAAGATAATTAGAATTGAACAAAATCTTCAAAGCTCCCGTGAATGTTGAGCTAAAAGCAATATTTGAGATATTAATATTTATTTCATTTTCGTTAGTTTCAAACATTATTCAATTTTTATGCCATGAAACCATCAAAACATTTTTCTTTATAGGTAAATTTTAATAAGTAGCAATATTTATTTACTCATGTATAATTAATTTTATAATTTTATTTATTTAAAAAAATTTTTAATCTGTCATTTGAAAATCCAGTTTCTTATTCATTTATTATTAATTATTTTATTTATTATTATTTTTAAACATCTAAATATGTGTAAAATATATGTAAGTCATGTGTAAAATATTTAAATTAATGTGTAGTAAATTCGTAAATTAAGCTATGTTGAAATTAACTTAAAAAATTGAATTTATATATATATATATATATATATATATATATATATATATATATATATGCCTAAATTTCATTTTCTTTTAACGTTATGTAAATATTTAGCTTCTAGTAATTAATACTGCATATTTTGCCTTTTAAATATCTGACTTTAAATACCTTTTACAGCCTTTTAATTATCTTTAAAAGGAAACTAAAATTCTATACTATTATAAGAGAAACGATAGCAATATAATGTATAGTTAAGTGACATTTCTAACTTTGTTAACCCAATGATAAGACATTATGTCTATGTATAGGCTAACATTACTAAATAGAGCATTATCTAAGGTACCTATAAAATTACAAATAGTATAATTAATATAAGGTTTCTCAAGTTGTTTGTGATATCTTATTACTTTTAAATGAATGTTTCGTAGATTATGATGACATGTTTAAGAGAAAGAAAATCGGAAGTTCATCTGTATTTAACCACGATAAATAAATATTCCAAATGTTTGAATTCCAATGTCCTTTATCCCTTATCCAATATTTCAGAGTTATGCCAACCAATTGAGTAAATAGTCATGGCTATTAGTGTGATTTCTAGCAGAGCAATTGTTGTCCCTCTGTGCACGT
>JAPDSC010121356.1:0-19085 GCA_026290005.1 Latrodectus geometricus | reverse complement strand
GTTGGTTTATAGCATGATGTAAATCTTCATCTTGACCAAACTAGCTCTAAAATGCAACAAGTGACATCATATCAATAAAAAAACGAAGTCAGCACATTTACAAAGCAATTAAAATGCAGACACTTTTAACAATGGGAATGATTATTATAAAAATGTAAAATAAAAAAATCACAATTTTTATTTCAAATAGAAACAATCTACAAAGGTCAAAGTAATACATAAAATCATGAAATAAATGTATTTATTTTGTTGTTTACAAAAATAAGGTGAAAACACAACTTAGTTTCTATAACTTCTTAAGTATATTTATTAATAAGTGAATTAACTTCTATTTTTTACTGTAAATTCTTCCATTATAATTTTTTTTTAACTTATTTTAAATATTTCAGATTGCTCACGTGATTAGGGAAATTCGGCATTTTCAACAAACACCATATAAAATTGAAATGAGTCCCAAGGTAAGTACTAACCTTATCAGGAAACTATTTTGCTTAAAAACTATGGTAAAATATTATTTGCATATAGACTGATGAAAAATTTATAGATAAATGAAATAAATATAAGAAGTTAATATGAACTTGACGAAGAAAATGATTATAATTTACTTATTATTATCAAATATAATTTCAGAGATATTAATGTATATTATCAATAATTTCATTTAAAAAGTTTTGTTTTGCAATAACACATATTTTCATAATAGTCTTTAAGTCACACTTATTACACAAATTATTTATTATTATCACAAACTAAAATTCCAATAATTATTTTAAATATTAATTATTTGTAAAGTATTTAATATTTAAAATAATTATTGGAATTTTAGATTTGATGGAAAGTAATAAATTATGCATAATGTATAAAAAAAATTGTATTGGTACTTCTGAAACAGAATAAAATAACTTGTTTACTAAAGTTATTAATCATTTCTCCCTATAAGGAATTAATGATTTAAAAAATATGATTAGGTTCAATATAAATAACTTCTCAAGAAGTTATAACTTCAGCCCTAAACTGCCAGTTGAATAGTTAACGAACGCTCTGGCCCTCGGCTCAACATTTCGTGGGTTCAAATCCCAACTTAGGTACAAATGTTTGTAGTGGTTTGAAATTCACTTTAAACTTTAGGTCTCGACCTAAATAGTCCTTGTATGTCTCGATTTAAATAGCCACCTCTATAATTTGTCATTAACCTAGATGTTGTGGGATACATTTGATATTATAAGAAAGATACATAATTTATCCCGAGGAATGTGAAGCAACATTCCTGTGATTGCATGTGTGTCTTTCTTGAAGCAGACTGCTGATCTAAGCGACTTAGACAAAAGGCAGATAGGGATGGCCAGTAAACTCTAGATGAATGTCTCTGAAACTACACGCTTCATTGAATGTTCACGAGCTGTCTTTATGAGTGTCTGCTCCAAATGGGAGAATGATGTTGAAATAAGCAGTAGATACAACTGTATCCACTCATCACTAACTAATACAGAACTTATTTGATTGTCTTCGAGATCAGTGACAGTGATAAACAGCACTGACTCGAAGTCTTAAGAACAATTCTATTTTGAACCATATTGTCGACTGCCGTTAAATGAGACACTGGTTTGCTTACCGCTGATCTTATATTACCAATCAGGGCCGTTTTTAACTTATGTGTTGTTAATGATGTGTGAACGTCAAAACTGCTATTTATCTCACTGTCATTCGTCCATTCAACATTAGTATTTATAACGTATGTTCGCAAATGGTGAAGAGGCGGGCAGTTTCACCCATACTCATTCTGAATCTTTCAACCATCATAATCTGCTTGATGTCAAAGTTGCTTAGATTGATAGTCTGTTTCATGACAGACACTCGTGATCTCAGAAATGATACTTCACATTCTCAGCGACAATTTATATACTGTCCCTGTTGGATCACAAGCATTGCAGGCCAACCAAAGAGGGTAAAATGTCAAACAGTAGAAGTGATTCATCATCGAAGTATAATGAGGATTTAAATTTAAGATGCACTTATTTTCTCTTATGACATTAAAGATCATTAATTTTCTTTATTTCTATTTAAATTTATCGTTCTTAACAATCTGTATCTGTTGTAACGAAGCAGTATTTCTGCGTGCTAAGAGATGATATTTTATTTTTCTAAAAGTTTTTTTTTTATCTTCTTTCTTTGTATTAAATGTTTCGGCTCTTATGTATATAATGAAATTTCAGTTATAAAAATCTCTAGTAATGTGAACTAAGAATCATTTTTAATGCCCTGTTTTTGAGAAGATTAAAGTTTAAAATCTATTGCAAAGTGATTTCAAGCGTCTACTGTGTAGACAATAGATAGTTAACCATACTGAGACACTAAATGGATGAAAATTCAAAAACCATTAAGTGCTCACAGTAGTTGTTTTGTTATATATGCAAAAGACAAAAATATGGTATCCATCTGTTTTCATTGTTTATCAATATCTATGATCAAAACTGGAATATCGCACTCCAAAGATAATAATTCTGTTAATGCGTCACTATTACTTTCATGCTTTGACCAAATATTCTTATCAAACTTTTTATTAGAAAACTGTGAATAAATAATTATTTTGAAACATGATAATATAAAATCCATATTAAGATAAAAATAAAGGCATAGATTATTTTTCTTTGAGCTCCTTAGGAAACCAGTTGTATATAAATTAAAAACAATTATTGTATTGTCAAATTTAATTGCTGTATATATATATATATATATATATATAATTAACTACGAAAACATTACAACAGCAATTAAATTTGATATTATATACATATATATTATAAATTGATTTTATATTAGTTTGCTTTTTATAAACTATTTATTCAGTTCATGCTTTGACGAAATATATATGTATATATATTGTACTATAACTCGAACAAAATATTTTATTCTGCTAATGATTTTAAAATGCTGAAATACCTCTAGATTTTCTCAGCGCCTCTCTTAAGCCGAAATAAAATTTTTCTTATACAAATAAAACCATGCAAGGACAAAATCTGAAATATTAAGAACTTTGAAAAAGTAATTATTCCAAGTCTGAAAATAGCACTTTTTTATTATCATGGCCTCGGAAACTTGAAAATGAATTTTTTCATTTAGCATTTGATGAATAATTTATGGCTAACTTCAAATTAATGTGTATATTTTCACACTTCGTAATGGACAGCTTCACAACTGAGAGCCATTGTAAGGCGCATTTTAATATCAATCATATCAATTTCCTTCTGGGAAGAATTTTCATTGATTGTGGACCGCATTCATATATTGCAAATTAATAAATCCGGAAAATTTCCCAAGCATCAAACTCAATAGAACATTCAACTTGAAGAAAGCAACATCCATCAACACAGCACCTTATGCTCGAAAAGTGACGTCCCAACACTAAGACACGGCGAGCCTTATATTGGATGTTAAAGATATTTGCAAATACGATCAAAGTTTATTTATTTTTACATCTCCACTTATGGTCATTGTTGTAATTAAACATAGGCAATTGTTTCGCAATTTTGAATCCAGGTCAAATAATGAGATTGACACAAAATAATCAATTTTAATTTGGCAAAAATTGACCAAATCACACCAATGAGTAGAAATTAAACTATGATTGTCTTCTCAGAACGTCTTTAGGGTGATTAGTATAACAACTAAAACCTTTTTTAATGCGTGAAAAATTCCACGGCTTCTCTGGAGAGCAACAGATGGTTTTAAAAATTCCTTTGAAAAAACAAGTGATTATTGGCGCAGGGAACTTCAGGAAATCTTCCATAAACGGGTCGTAGCCAAATTTGACGACTATTTTCATTTGGGGTGATTTTGCTTTAGCTGTGGTTTCTAATTGAATAGTTTTTGTAGCAAACATAGTCATTCATTTAAGCTATTTTGATGTACTTATAAAGCCTTGAATAAATTAATAGTTTCTTTGGTGAGTTATAAATATTTTGTATGTATGTTAATAGCTCCTTGATTAATTTACAAAATTTCCCCATCTTTCCCCCCCCCCCCAATAACGATTTTACGTTGAAGACGTTTACATTTACAAACCAAGTCGAGAAATCATTGGTATAAATTTTCTTTTTGTAAATCTGTTTTGTATTCCGTTATTTTGTTTTCTTTTGGCAATTTTAATGTCACGACGAAATTTTCGCCAATTTACTTTGCTTACAGAAAATGTGACAAAACTTCAATATCATCTCTGGAAATACAACTTTAGTTAATATTTACTGTAATATATAACTTTTAAACTGATATCACAAATCAAGAATCTGTTCAGTATTTTTATTGACTGGTAATTCAAGGAGTATTTACTAAGTTTATAAATAAAATAAATATTGATTAAACAATCATAATAGTTAACAGTATCAATGTACTCTTCTTCTTCTTTTTTTTTTGTAACAAATAAGCGGTAATATCCCGTTTTGATATTCAATTAAACAAATAATATATTCAAAAAAAATTTTATAAGTTAGTTCTACATAGGTCACGAGAAAGTTTATTTTAGGAGAAATAGTTTATTTTAGTTACTTTTTGTTAAATTTCGCATCGTCCGTTTGTGAAACAAAGGTTGATACCATTAATCCCGTTTGTTTGTTTAGTTTATTGTTTAAATTATTTATATGCTTCGAGAGATTCGTACCGAAAATTTGAAGATTCTATGCCAACGCTCTACCATTGCAAGACCAATTTTTATTTTCACTTTATTGCAAAAAACATTTTATAAATAATTTCTTCATTTCTTTTAAATTAGAAAAAATTTCTCTCTCACACATAAACACTTTCAATCTCTCTCACTAATTTATTTCAAAACCACAAAGTTAAATTTTCAAAAGAAATAATAAACTTATCTGCATGATAATAAAAATAAATAAATTTAAAAACCTAAGAAATGTCTGTGTGTGTGTATAGATAGAGATAGTAACTGTTGATATCAACTGATGGAACTCCTACACAATTAGTCTATATTTTTCTCCCCTATAAAACTAAAATTAATTAATTAATATTTGAAAAAACATTATCAATATCAAGGGTGATCCACTACAAATATAAAACAATATGAACTCTAGTACATTAATGAAAAAGTATTTTATTATTTTAGTAGGAACTGAAATAGAGAGATCGCCTTAAAATTACCATTAGCAAACACTAAAAATAATCTTTCTTAGCATTTCCACAAAATTGTTGTTTAAAGATTTTCAATAAATAGATAGCAGAAATAGTTTATTGCTACACTGCGTGTTGAAATAAAGCCCATTTCTTGAAAATATAAGGCCCACAGAATATTCTCCGATTTTAATTGTTTTTATTATACTTTTAATTTTTGAAAAAACATAATTTAAATAGTTTCCTAAAACTAAACAAAATTTAATAAAAGTAGTTTAAGAAAAATCAAGGAATATTAGTAAGACATATCTTTAAAATTTATCAAACAAATCAAACATGGATCAAAGCAGAGGAAAGTATCAAACACATTTTATTTCAAAATCTATCAAGCATTACTGAATGATATGAAAAACAAAAATGATAGTAAAAAATAAATAAAGATAATGAGAAGAAAAATCAGAAAACAGTGAATATACAAAACGAAAATTTTGTCTATTGTATTTTTTGCTTTGCAACCTTTAACAATTATGATTCGTGTATAAAATGGGCTTCGTATATAAAAATAATTTTTTCTTGTTATCTGAACATTAATATTACACAATGAATCAGTAAAACATGTATCATACCTTACAAAATATTTTAATAGACTTGAAATATTCAGTAAAATCTTAATATTTTTACCAAATCTTTCAAAATTTAGATATGATAATTTGGATGTTCACATTTCAGAGAGTCACGCAAATATTTTGCAGTTCAAATTAAAGTAAATAAAAACTAAGAATATTATTAAAGAAGTGTTCATCTTTTTTAAATTATACAATATTAAGACAGCATTTAGAAACAGACAATTTTAAAAGATTCTAGTACATATACAGAACAAAACTCATTAGTTTTGCATTTGAAGCAATGAATCTACTAAACGTTTCCCATTTATATTCCATCGTAAAGTTTCGGGATGAATAAAACAAATTTATAAATATAAAATATGCCAAGTCAGGAATGAAATTTTATTCCTTTGCAATGGAAAACTTCAACAGAAGTGGGAAAGAATGATGATGTCAAGTGATTAATGAAAAATAAGCTCATAAATATTTAAAATTATAACTTTTTTACAAAAATAAATATGCAAATGAATCTAATTTCTGGTGTATTAAGTCTGTTTTTATTTATTTCTTAAACCAAATAAACACATAAAAATAAAAATATATAGTTAGGGAAGTGAATCTGTTTCATACCATCTCATAGAAGTGAAAAAGACTCACAATAAAACTGATCGTTTCAGGTGACCCACTACCTCCTGGACTCGAGTCGTCTAATGCCTGATGAAGAGCTTTATCAGTTGTCCCTCTGCCTGGAGCCCAGGTTATCTCGTCTAAGTACCAAAATCACAACTCCTGGAGCTGGATTCATGGGATTTTCTTCATCGACTGCTACTGGTGGACAGGGGTCATGAGTACACACCACCTCACTCGTGACCGTAACTCACTTCACTCTCATCCCCCTTTTCACAAAAGCAACATCAATAAGAAAAGAAAACGTTTTAGATGAAACCTTAAATCACGTGATATATAATATCAAGAGTTTTTTCCCTGAATTGGACATAGGTAGAAAAGAGACCCACTGGTGCAATCATTTCCAGAATTACCATTGCAAAATAATACCTTTACAAGAAATCTGAAGCACTGGCTGATGAAGACGGAACATTTTTTTCTTTGGTGTGGAGGTAAACTAAAATAATTGCTTGATTGATGTGATTTTTTTAACCGATTCATTATCTTTTGGAATTATTTATCCTTAGTTCAGTCTCTTTCCTCAGACAAATTCAGGAGTACCATTTATTTCAACTTGTATAGTGCAATGTGTACTGCTGTCCTTATGTTTGACGTTACTGTATACTATGATGAAATCTTTGTATATGTTTATTAGTGTCTCAAAGAAAACAAAATCCAAACAGAGCTGTTATCTTGAGAAAAATCATGTCTTTAAGCTTGCCCCCTTCCCATTTTGACTAAGTACTTTTTATGTAATATAGACCTATATTTACTATCTGACGATTAGTCAAATGTTGTACATACATATTAAATACGTCTGTACAATTTCCTATATGTCTTCAAACATATATATTTACACATTATTTGATTGAAAATATATATTTTTATGCTCTTAAAGAGCAAATATGGATAAAAATTATTACAAAATGTTATGTATTTAAACTGACGGTATTTAGTTCATTAAGTATTAATAATGCTGGTTGATACTTAAATTTTATAAGTTCACTTTCTTCTACAAAAATTGCTAGGTATAATTTTTTTATATCATTCAACGAGACATATTTGGAAAAGTTAGTTCTCTTATTAAGTACTCTTTATATGAAAAAAAAGACTTTAAAATGTGCCAAATTTGTATGCAAAATTTAAGAAATTTAAAACAATATAAAAAGTTCCTAAAAAAAACAAGATATTTTTACAATTTGATGAAACATTCAACTGCATTTGGATGTTATCTTCCAACAAAAAAATTGTTTTAAAATAATTTAAATTTGTTAAATTTTTTATAATTTTTCAATCACTTAAAATTGGTTTTTTAAAATTTTACTTTTAATATATGAATATATGCATGTAATTCATAATATAAACATACTTGAAAAGAAGTTCATAGATATTTTCAATTTCATAAGTTTCTTAAAATGCAATGAACGACATTAGCTTTATGTGATGTCTATTCGTGTATTTTTCACATAATCAAAATTAAATAAATAATCATTTTATTATTAATAAGAAAATTCTTTACTATTTTATATGAAAACAATAATTTATTCAGAAAATCGGCTTAAAATTTTACGAAATTAATCATTAAGAAAACATGAATATAATATCAAAATTAAGTTCAACATGTGTCAGATAATATATACCAGCAATTTCAATAATAATCTTTTCCTTTTTTTTATCTAAAACATTAACTAAATCAAGTAAAGGCTAAATTTGTCACCTGAATATTTAAATTTGAGCCATCTCCTTTTATTTGTAAACCATAAATTATTTTGGCAAAAAATTAACAAACAATTTATATTAACTCTAATTTTTTCTAATCTGTGTAATCACGTACATCAAATTTTGCAAACATTTCTTGTTCATATTTTAAACATTTATTTTATAATTTAAGTATTCACAAATTAATGACATAATTTTTAGCAAAATAAGAGAAAATGTATTATTTCCAATCTTAAATATGAAAATAAGAGCAATTTTTAATTTATGATAAACTTAAAAATAAAAGAGTAATAGAATTTGAAGTAACTCATTTTGGTATACTATACAACTATATAACTCATTTAAAATCGTATTCGATGATGAAATAATGGAAGTATCACAGATTGCACAGAAGTACTTTTAGATAATAAGACATTGATTTTTTTCTTTTGAATTTTTAAGAAAAAAAAATAATCTTAATAAATTTTATTCTCTCAAATATAAAAAAAATTCAATACCACCAATTACTTTATTTATTCATTTGAGTCGTAAAGTTTAGTGAATATTTATAAAATGTATGTAAAACCATATACCACATGAAGATATATGTCATGGTATGATACAAAATCTCAACTAAAAAGTAGAATTCGCTTTTTTTTTTTTCTTTTGAGGTCTATCTATGAACTTCTTCGATAGTTGGTCCTCCAGGCATTGATTATTTATATTTAATCCGTTTAATAGAAATCTTTAACTTGACAATTAAAACAACTTTCGAAATTTCAGTGTTAGATAATTAAATATATAAATATATAAACTACCTTTGTCAGCAACGCACGCTTCCCCAT
Organism: Latrodectus geometricus; assembly: GCA_026290005.1. Lineage (NCBI taxonomy): Eukaryota > Metazoa > Arthropoda > Arachnida > Araneae > Theridiidae > Latrodectus > Latrodectus geometricus. The sequence goes on along the minus strand of JAPDSC010121356.1, from coordinate 10,153 downwards.
GTCGCACATCAATTTAGGATCTTATAAATTTTTAATCATTAGTGACTGACTGTAACTGTATCTAAGAGCTACTTCTTCAAGTACCTCTCGTGGTGTGGGGAGTTTCTACAAATATAATTTGGAAAAAAAAGAAGAATGGGAGATACCGAAATACAATTATATTTTATGAATGTACTATTATATATGCATATAAATATACAGACATCTTCCCTGTAAATAAGATACATTTATAAATATATATCTATATATATACATATACCCACAGTGGCAAAATATTTGTGTTATATGTCAATCACCGATATCGTCAAAAGTACATATTAGTATCCCAGGTGCCAAAGCGCTTTACCAAACATTCCTAATTTTGTTACAAAAATAGTTCTTGAATCGTGCTTTGCGAAGAGGAATTTTTCAAGAAAAAAAATTAATGCAGAATAAAATTATCAACTGTAAGAATTAACTATAATTATTCATTCACTCAAATACACTTAAATACTATCTTTGATGAAAATCTTGAATTAGAATTAAAAACAAATATTATTTTGTTATATATTTTAATCATTCAATATTTGTCAATCAACTCACTTTTAAATGCTTGATTTTAATAATCTATAATATTTTTTTTAATTAAATTAGGTACTAAAAATAGTTTTTTGATAAATTAGCAAAGAAAAAATTTAATACAAATTATCCTAAATGCAATCCAATGCAATAGAGAACATCGACATTCATCTTTAAATTGATTTAAAATTAATTCATTTAAAATCTTGTATTAAATGCAGTTCTTTTTTTAGATCTGTTAAAAAAATGTCGACTGTTTTTATTAATAGGAAATTTTATTCAGTTCAAATGTTAATCTCGTAAATCTAATTTGATCTTTATGTATACATGCTTAAAAATTTCTTATGACTGCTTTAGCTACTAAAAAAAAAGAATTATTGTAGCTTTTATAGAATTTCTTATTGTTTAATATATAAACTTCTTATAGATGAGAAAAATGACTATTTCTAACATTTTAGAAAAAAAATCAATTTTATGTAAACTCTAACGAAAACGGATTCTTAAATAGACTTCATTTCATTCGGATTAACTTAGAACGATGAGTTTCGATCAGCTTTAACGTTTCAAAAGGATTAAAAGGATCGAAATTGTAAAAATGTTTAATAAAAAATAGAGATGGCCATTTTTTGTAGATACATAACATAATTAGTTTCATACAACTGCTATCTACAGCAAATGATTTATTAATGTTTTAATTTTGAAACTACTTTCGCCAGGAAAATTAACACATTCTTTTCTATATTATTATTGTAATTATTTCTTAGATATTTATTTTTTTGTAAATAAAACAAAATTTTAAAATATATATATAATTTTACTACAAATAAATTCTCGTTCGTCATTTACATTAATTTAAGTAGTAAAAATATTGCAAATTTTCCTATTGATTCTGCGAACAGAAAAAAAATTCCTCAAGCAAAGCCTTCTTCAAGTATATCATTCTTAGAGTTATATCAGAGTTAGCATTATGAAAAGCATTATGCATAAATCTTTAACATTGGACGGTGCAAATCTAATTATGACTAGAACAAACTATATATCACCACAGCTGTGCCTTTAATAGTTAGATAAAAAAAATATGCAAATATTTCAAAATATGTTATAGAGGAAATATAGGCCAGCTATTATATATGAGAATTAAAATGCATTTGTCATTCTTATGAAATTATATCTTGTTTCAGTTATTTAAAGAATAAAATCAAAAAAAGAATTTGTTATCAAACATAAAACGTTATTCCCTGAAAGCGTAAAAAAAAATTAAAACTTTTACAAATATTTTTAAATTAGTTAATAATATTCAAAGAAAATAAATATAAAGATTCTTTTATATACAATTAATATGAAGCAAAATTATCTTCCATAAATTGTGGAAATCAAAATCAAAAAACAATTATTTTTTTCTACGCATAAAATCTTGCAGAAATAACATTTAAATCATATATAGTATATGTATATAAGTTGCTTTTTCAAATGTTTTATTCATATTACAAATACATAGAACTTGAGAGAATAAGATGTCAAAATAAAGTACCTGTAACCGTATTCAAACAGGGTAACTTATGTAAAAATCAAAATCACCGAACTAAAAATAAAATTAAGAAAATGCTACGTGAACTAAAAAGGAAAGTAGCAATGTTTGCCTTAAAATTTCATAAACTCTAAGTACAGAATAACATGTCAGAGAAATTAAGGAGACTTGAGTATAGTACTCGTACATTTACTTTTTGTTTTAAAAACTATGATACAATGTGTTCATATACTTTTAAATCTTTTTAAATGGTTCTCAAATAGAAAACAAGAAAAACACAAAAAAAACAGAAAACTCTACTTAAGATATAAAATAACTTTTTAAAAGTACTTATATTATGAAAGACAAAATTGTAATTACTATCCTTCATTAAACTAATTGTATGAAATTTTATTTTTTTAAATATTTAGACTAACTATAAACATTATATTACAAATATCAGTATTCCCAGTATAAATTTAACTGAAATTCAACTGTTTTCAAACAATATTCATAGAAACAACCTCTTGTTAAAAACATAGAAATAATTATTTTTAACTGTCCTTATTTTATAAAAGGAAACAATATGTATATATGTGTGACTTGTAATACAAAAGATTCTGAATAATTTATTATAGTGTTTTCAATATTGAAAGTTTAATGAATAAATAAATATCCAATGTAAATATTTATTAAATAATTCATGATTAAGTATTCTGTTAAATTATTCGAATATTAGTTCCAATAAGTAATTTATAAAAATACTATAATTTTATCATTTATAGAGTAAATAAGCTTAAGTTTAAAAATATGTCTGTATCTTTTCTTCTATAATTGGTACGAAAATATATATTTAGTATTTTAAAGAACTGTAGGGGTATATCTGTGGCATTAAATAAAACTAAAATGATATATTCCCACAAAATAAAATATTGTATTCAAAAAAATTAAATATAATAGTTTTAAATATAAAATTTTAGAGTACCAGAATTATATAATGTATAAAAGAGTATGTTATTAAATTTCATCATTTTATCACAGTTACGTTTGAGATTTATAATGATCATTATAAATTATTTTTGAGATACTTTAATATAATGTACTATTAAAAAGAACAGCTAATAAAAAACATTTTTAAGAATAAAAAAGTACACCAAAACTTTTTATGAAAAAAATAATTTCCCATCCTCAAAGAAATTAAAACTCACATATTTTCATTACAATTTTTTATTATATTATTTATTTTCTAATAAATAGAAGCTTAATATCTATAAATTTAATGTATTTAATGTGAATAATTTATGATTTCAAGGTGTAAAAAAAATATGCTACTGTAAATATATTGTCAGAATTTACATTATAAGTAAATAAAAGAAATAATTAGTAAATTATTCTAAATATAAATGTATGTTTCAAAATTTTATCTTTCAAAGAACAAATTTTTGTACCAGAATAAATTTAAATAACTGAGGAATTGAATATTAGAGACTTACAAAATTAATTTATATTGAATTAATAGCTCAAAAATGTATATACCATGACTTTCTAATATATGTAATTTAACAGAAAAAGAAATATCATGTTTTAAGCTATTTAATTACAAAAAATTCAGTAAAATTTTATTTTAAGAATTATTTAATTAAAGCAATTTATCATTGAAACTTATTTTTCTGAAAAGACTTAGATTTGTGTTGAAAATAATCATATATTAATGTTTAGTTTCAATTGTTTTCCATTTCTTATATAACTTCTAACAATTAAAGGCGTATTTAAAATTTGAATATTTCAATATTTTGTAACAAAATATTAATTTACTATTATCTGTACTCATTGTTTTAAAAATGAAATACTGAATTGTAAAATTTATTGTACGATGAGTGATAAAGCGATGGAAATAATATTCAATTTTTAGTATAATTGAGTGTATTGAATGTTAATAAATTTTATGTACTTTTATGATTATAATTTTAATTATAAGATCATGCCAAAATAAAATATAACACATTTAATTACAATAAATAAATAATCTGTAAATGTATTGCTTTATATTTATCGAAGTGTTTGAATTTTCAATTTTTTGATGACCACATAACAACTTGATGTTATTCGTTACATTTTACAGCATTTTATATTTATGATAAAAATGGAATGAAATGTTATTCCTTATACTTTACAACATTTCACAATTATGATAAAGATGGAAAAATTAAGTTTGTGTCCTCATATATAAAAATAGTACTTTATTTTCAAAAGTGTTTTAACTGATGGAAAATTTTACTCGAGATGATGAAATTACAATTAAATGTAATATGATTAATAATTTATAATATTTATGGAAAATATGAAAGCTAGTAGCAATGATAAACTTCTTCAAATTAATAAATTCTGAAATGAATTCGACTAAAAATTACTTCAAAATAAAAGCATAATTTTTCAGATTACCTTTGTTTTATTCTATATAATCATTGTCAAAATGATAAATAAGTTTATAATTATTGTAAAATGCCCATATGACTTATTTACTTTGATGATTACGAATTTCATTGAACTCTCTTACTAACAAATTACATATTGATCCTTTATTTTGTAATAGTTTATTACTTCAAAAATTATTATCAAAATAAGTAACATAACTGTTGGTAATGTCTCTACAAAAATTTCAAGAAATTTTATTACTTACAATATTCTCACTAATAAATAAATTTTGAACATAATAATTCAAAATCTTTCAATTATTTATATAGAAGTAGCGATATTTTTTTTATTATTATAAGAAATCAGCTCTTCAGTTTTATAAGCAAAAAAATTAGTAAATTTTAATATTTCTTCCAAATATGCAATTTTTAACAAAATTTTGGCATGATCTTTTCACGATCCAGGTGATAAGAAATATAAATGTAAAGAGTTTATTAGCTAAACATTGAACTAAACGTGGACAATCACATTGAAGTGATGAACAGCTCTGTGACGCTTTATATAAAATGCATTGTCATCCTTTTGTGCTACATGCAAGAATGATTGCAGAATCACTTAATGCAAAATGTTTGCAGAATCACTTAAAACAAAATATTTGCAGAATCATTTGAAGCAAAATGTTGAATATTAAAATTTGATTTATGTGTCATTACTTGACACACCTTCTATCATAAAAACACAAAAACATTGCAATTTTAAAATTAAATTTAAAATAAATTACTAAAAAATCCACTGAAAGATTTCCCTAACTTATATAAAAATGTTACTAATTAATATTAAAATAAAGTAAGTGACATTAAATTAAGACTTGAATAATAAATCTAATAAAAAATTTAAAAATAACAATTTAATAAGTCTTTGTATTTGAAAGTTTAAAAAGAATTTAACTTTTCTTACGAAAAGAAAGAATATATTAAACTTTAACATGAGTCTGCAGTTGATGAAAAAAAAGTTCATACAAATTTAAGTAAACCCGCGCGTAACTTCTTAAATTAAGTCAACAACCTTCACGATTTTTCTATTTCGTAATATAATAATCGAATTCGAAAAATTGCAACGCAATGAGTTTAGCTTTCGTATATATTTTAAAGATTGATAAAATTTTCTGCCAAGTGCTTCATCAATCTTCCATTTCATTATCAAAATATTGTTAATTTATTTTAAGAAATGTTTAGCATCTCTTTTAAGCCAATTCATTCATTGGTATAGTTTATTATGAACAATGCATAAAAGATATAATAGAATGAACAAGATACATTTCGCAAATTTCCAAAAGTTCACTGGAAACCATGTTAAAATAATCCTTTTTTTCGCTTTAAACATTTTTTGAATCCAACCAGAGGAAATGTTTTACTTTTAAATAACTTCTTTCTTTTAATTTTAGATTTAAATCACTGGAAATATTTTTATAACCATTTCTTTCAATTCTGAAATAACTTTGGAAATATTTTAATACAATAAATGTACTAATTACGTTTATTCAACGCACATTCTTAATTCTGATGAAACATTTTATTCATACCAGAAGCTTTTTATTTTTTATTTGTGAATAAAATCCAAAAACTTCTTGAGGGAGTGAAAATGTTGGCGAATTTCAATTAAGACAAATAATTCAAAGATATTTTTTGCTTAAGGACCTAGACCTTTTGTGATTGTCTTCAATTATCTGGATTAGGTTTCTGTTATACTTTTTAAATCTTTCACCATGGAAAATGAAATATGAAAAAGAGTAGTAGAAATTTTCCTCAACTTTTATTGATTTTTTATAGTTCTCATTAACTAGCCAATAAAATTTACAAATTCTTTCAATACTACTTTCAATTTCAAAATTTATCACATATTTCAAACTTAATGATTATAAGCCAGTTCAGAATTTTTTTCTCAGTATCAGCACTGAAGTTTATAACTTCACTTTTAATACTTTTCCGACAATTTCCTGCTTGCTACAAATAGGTAATAATTATATGCGCCCGATATTCAAAATATTTATCAATCTTAGTTTCTATAATTAACACAAACTGAATTGTTACGCGTATAAAAGCTTAAACAATAAAATCTGTAAATATTGACAGAATAGAATATGTATGTGTGTGTTTGTTTGTTTATTTGAGTATATGTGTTTGTTCAGTGTGAAATATTAGTATAAATTATAAAAAGGCAAAAGGATATAATAAATATTTTTTTGTATAATAAATAAAATTTAAATTAAATATTGTATTAAAAAATAATTTCAACCCTAAGAGAACAACAGGAAACAAATCAGCTGCAGATAATTAAGAGAAAATAAAATAATAAATTTGAAAACTATGTGAAATATGTTTGCAATTTAAAATAATATTATTTCCAGCTAAAATTTGTTGAAAGTTCTAAATCAAAATTTATGTAACAAAAATTCAAAATTATTCCAGCTAAGAAAATGTTTGGCTTAGATATGAAGCTGTTATCTAAATATTGAATTATAAATGTGAGAATTTACATTTATTTTTCAATATATAAATAATTGTTAATTATGTTAAAAAATCTATTTTAATAAAAAAGCAGAATAATTAATAGCAGATTAATTAAGCATGACAAATATCGAAAATATTACATAAATATTTCTGAATAATGGTAAACTAAAATGATTCTATGCAAAATCAAACATTATTTATATCTTACTTTTCTTGCTATTAAATATTCATTTTATTAACTTAACCTCTTTAAAATAAATTAATATTTGAGAAACCAGTCACAAATCATACCAATTTGTCATAAAAGTTTTTATTTTAATTGGCATGTTTAAAGACGAAAGCTTATTTTCAAAAGAATATTGTATTTTTGGGTTTTGTAACGCTACTTATTGATTCACAATAAAACATACAAGATAAATTCATTTTTAATAATAGTTGTCATAATTAAAAATGAAATGCACACTTTCAATTAAAAAGTGTATTGAAAATTGCCTATTTCTGCAATCATTCTGTCGCATTCACCTTCTCGTCGTCTTTCTTTATTTTTCCTACTGAACACATGTTATAATCATATTGTATAGAAGCTTAAAAAAATGGATGCAAACAATCTCTTCCGAGATTCAAATTGTATTGCTCTTTGACTTTCCCGACCTTTTTGTCCATTAGTAACCTACTGTGGCCACATTTGGTTGTTGTTGTTGTTGTTTACTGTTGTTTAATGGTGACTTCAAGAGAGAAGCGCTCCAGTGTCTTTCAAACGATGAATAAAATTTTGATTCATATTTTCAGTGACTATCAGATTACTTGCCGAAGTTATGTTTATTTCCGCCTTACAACACAACAAATTATATTCACTTATATATAGATGTTGCAATGTTAAAAAATTTATATTAAAGTTCAAATAGATGGGACTAATTACCCAAAATATTAATAACCTTAAGTACATTTAACTCAGTGTAAAAAATATTTATTCACACATTACTATGATTTTGATTATCTTTGTTATTACTCATTTAAATTTAAAAATGAAATGCAAGAAATGGTACATTTAATAAAATAAAATATATAATTTTCTTAATATTTTCGTTATTATAATTATAGTTATTCTCGTTATAATACATTTATTATTACGGTAAAATAGAATGAATGGTGATTTTAAATAATTTACAAATAGAAGTAAAATATTTATTCATACATTAATAATTAGATTCTATCATTATTCTTTACATACTTATTTAAATATAAAATCTAAAAAACTTCACATTTAATAAAATAATACAAATGATAATAATTTTTTAATATTTTCATTTATTCTTATGATTTTCTCATTAAGTATAATAACACATTTATATTTTATTCGGCGATGAAATAGAATAAATGATGATTTTAAATACTTCAAATAGTAAAGCATTTACTCACATATTATTAATTTTTACATTATTATTCATTAGATACTTATTTAAAAGTAAAATGCAAGAAAAAGTACATTTAAGTAAATAGCTCAAATAATGGTAACTCCTTAAAGTTTTCAATCACTTATTAGTATGGTCATTCACATTAAATAATGTAACACATTTATTATCTTTTCGGCAATGAAATAGAATAAATTTTATTCAATTTTAGTAATAAAATATTTATTCACACACTGCGTTAATGTTGATTCTCCTCATTATTACTCATTTGAAATTTATTTGAAGATAAAATCCTAGAAAAGGTATATTTAAGTAAATGGTTAAGATAATAGTAATTTCTTAATATTTTCATGCGCTCATTCTTATGTTTAATCTCATCTTCTATAATAATAAAAGCAAGTGTAATGTGTCTGTCCGTTTGTCTGACCGAGCTCTCCAGCCAAATCTATCGCACGCAGGGACCTGGAATTTTTTACACGGAAGCACAAGGGGGCTGGCCACCAGACCTCGAAGCCCGATTTTCGATTTTTGAATTAGAAAAATTTTTAAAAAATTATTTATAAAACTTCTTCTCGAGATCGCTGCTCGCCGATAGCTGATTCCGGGGTTATAGATAGATAATAAAAGCAAGTGTAATGTGTCTGTGTAATGTGCAAGTGTAATGTGTCCGGATTATTATAGTTATAGATCTATAATAATAAAAGCAAGTGTAATGTGTCTGTCTGTCTGCCTGTCTGTCTGTCCATTTGTCTGACCGAGCTCTCCAGCCAAATCTATCGCACGCAGGGACCTGGAATTTTTTACACGGAAGCACAAAGGGGCTGGCCACCAGACCTCGAAGCCCGATTTTCGATTTTTGAATTAGAAAAATTTTAAAAAAATTATTTATAAAACTTCTTCTCGAGATCGCTGCTCGCCGATAGCTGATTCCTGGGTTGTACCAGCTCCTTTTGAGAAACAATTCTGGCGACCATCTTTTGGAAAATTTTCCGTTTAAAATATTTAGGATATATTGTTCCTTTTTATCGACGGGGAATGTTGTGTGTGGGGGGGGGAAGAGAGAGAGACAGTCTATGTGTCCTACACTACTATTCCTGCGCTATTCACTTATCTGCATTTTCTAAATGCACGGGCAACGCCGGCGAGTACAGCTAGTTAAGTAATATAATGCCTTTATTATCTGTTCGACGACTTAATAGAATAAATAGTAATTTTAAATATTTCAAAGAGTTGTAAGATATTTACTCACACCATAATTTTGATACTCTTTGTTATTACTCATTAGATACTTATTTTAAAATAAAATGCAAGACATGACATATTTAAGAAAATAGTCTGAATAATAGTAATTTCTTAATATTTTCGTACACACTTTATTAAAGTTATTCTCAGTGAGTATTTTAACATATTTATTATTTAATCGGCGATGACATAAAATAAATGGTGATAATAAATATTTCAAATAGTTATAAAATATTTATACATTACTAATTTGTATTCAATTATTACTTATTAGATACTTATTTAAATGTAAAATGCAAGAAATGGCACATTTAAGTAAGTAACTCAAATAATAAGTTCTTAGTATATTTTCATTCACTCTTTATTAAGGTTTTCTCATTAAGTCTTTTAATACATTTATTATTTAAACGGCAATTAGTTATAATTTTGGATCCTACAGCTCGGCAATCAGACACACGTTTTCGACCTCGGAAACAGAACCAATTCAATTAACATCTTTCAAAAAAAAA